>JAGFNQ010003709.1:18560-93230 GCA_024364735.1 Boesenbergia rotunda | reverse complement strand
CCGACCTTAGCTAAACCCGAGGAAGGAGAGCCCTTGTATGTATATTTGTCATCCACGGAAGGGGTTGTAAGTGTCGTACTTGTAACTGACGGACCCAAAATATACTGTCACGAATGTGGGTCCTCCAAATTTAGATATTTATAAATGAAATGCTGGAAACCCTTTTTACAATCAAAATCTGAAAATGTAATATAGGGGCCACATGTCATATTTTTCCTCGGGACTAGTTGACGTTGTGTGATTCGTGCTTGTATTTATGTGTCGTTTGTGTTTTCGGGTTTCAAATAGATATTCGGGTTTTGGGTTGCAATCGTAAATAAAAACACAAGGTAAAGAAAGATCTTAGCTAGACGAATTCAACAAGATATGGCAATTGATGAACTTAACCAACTAACTACTCAATCAACTCCACTTAAACAATCCATGAAGGCAAATCTGATTTCACATGCAAAACAAATGCTAAACAAGGTACAAGGCAGTGATAGCAATTTTTGGAGAGCAAACAATCTTAACGCAACACTAGCATACGAAATTCAGAATTTAAACAAGTCACAACTCAACTCTGCTACAAGTTTTGAAAGCCAATGAATGCAAACAAAATTCAGAAATGCAGAATGCAATGCCAATCGAATTCAAACTCAATCCCACACCAAAAGACAGGTTGTTCCTGCTAAAAACAGTGCTCCAATCAGCTTGGCACGCAAGGGAATCCTTGTGCCAAAGCCAATGCTTCCGTGCCAAGGGTGAGGCTGATCAATACAATTTGGAAAACAAAGTTTCCAATGAAGATGTTTACAGCAGTAAATACAGAATTTCAGACTACATTCCAATCGATTCAATCAAGTAAAAACCTGAATTGAACTTGCAAGGGCTGAATGCAGAATTGCAGAATTGCAGGGATGCAAAGCTATGTGCAGAAATTGATTTGGATGCTAAAACCAAACAACAACTAAAATCTTTTGCTCCAAACTAATAGCCACATATGATTCCTAAGAATTCAATTCAATTGATTTCAATTTCGGAACCAAAAACTGAACACAGATGGAATTGAATCTGCCAAATTTGCAGAATCTGATGCAGAATTGATTGCAAGTGCAGAAATAAATCAAATGCAGAATCTATGACTGAATACTTCAGAAATGAACAACTTGATACCAAAAGGAAGAAATCTATGTGCCAAAAACTGATACAAGGTCAGTGCCAAAGTTTCCTTTCACTCAAATGCAAACTTACAGTTTGGTACGCATGAGCAGAACATTAAATTTCAGAAGTGACCAAAGGTGAAACTCGAGCTCAGAGATGCGTTCTATGGGCAGAAATGGACTCTGATCAATATGGAAACACAACTGAATACAAATGAATTAAAAGCTTCAGAAATCAACTTGAATGAAGTGCCCAGAATTTCAGCTCTCTGCAATGTTCAGAAACCCTCATCTGATACGCAGGAAAATTGAGTTCAGAAATAAGGTTGCGCAGAAACTAAAAATGAAAATGCAGTAATGAAATCAAATTGCTAAACAATTCAATACAATTGAATCAGTAAACTAAAATGCGATCTTCAATTGCAGGGAATAAACTAAACAAGAATCGAATTGAAATTAAACTGGAAAAAATCAGAAACCAAGCTAGATTTGCAGGGCAGGGGCTGATATGCAACAAATGGAAATGGCACGCAAGCATGAAGGCAAGAAATGAACTAAAATTAAATCTGAAAGCTCACTAACAACAATCTATCTGATACTATTGCAGAATTGAAACCTAATTAAGCAAGAACAATTAAGAAACTGAAATTAAAGTGCTGATACGAAAAACAGAATAGAACAAGGTGCAGAAATGGATATTACAGCTAAAAACTGAATTTAAACTAATTAAACTACTCCTCGATCACTCCCAAGCTCAAGAACTTCTTGGTCGTCAAGCAAGAGCTGGCTTCGAAACCCTAGGCTCAGCAAATCAGTGGAAATTCGTTTCTGAAGGCGATTCTGTTCCAATCTGCGCTTGGTTGGAATTTACAATCCGAATCTCTCTATCTCAATTGATGGAGCTGCGATGATGAATTGGGAAGCTTCTGAGCTCACCTGAGAACTCCTACAAATGGCTCAGAAGCTTGGAAGTGGATCGTGGTTGAGAAGAAAGTGGTCGGACTGAGGAATTGCCGAAACCCTCAAGCAATCCCTTTTCCGGCGCAAATGGAGCTGAATTCTTCAAAGAACGATTGCCAAAGACTCAATTCTTGATCTAGGATGAAGATTGAGGGATCACGCCTCCTTGATGAAGAAATCTAGCTAAGAAACAGTGAAGAAAAAAACGAAGAAGGAAGCTGCGGCGGAGACGCGACAAAGGAGAAGGCTGAGGGAATTTTTGATTAAATACTTATCAATGGACGGTCCAGATTGATCGGATGAAATCCAACGGCTGATCTTGCTCTGATTTGATCCAAATTTTGATGATGATGATCTGGGGTCAGGATCTGCCTCGTGGTAGATCAGATCCTCCAGATTTGCAACGGATGGTCCAGATCAATTCAATCTGTGAATGGATGATCTAGAGCCCTCCGAGCTTGATCCAACGGTTGATTTAGCTCTGATTGGGATGAAACTTTCAGATCTTGATCATAGTGCTTGATCAACCCTAACCCTAGCTCGGATTGCTTCAGATCGTCCCGGATGGCTCAGATCTAGCCGCTCTTGAATCGGACGGCTCGGATTAATCGTAAGCTTGACAATTCGATCCGGTTCACTTCCGACTCAAGTTTGACCCAATATACTCTAGGTCCAGGATCCTTTCATGCCTACAAAAATATATCAGAAAATTAGTGGCCAAATAATCCACAAATGTGTAAATTTGCAATTAAGTCCAAAATAAGAGGAAATCCTAAAACCTAGGGCAATTTCACAATTAAGCAATAAAAACATAGGTCAAACATGGATTTTAGCAATTAAAATAGTCAACAAAATGGTACTTATCAGTAACCCAGAAGGAGACCAAGCAGCAACCGGTCTACTTCTTTGGGCACCTACTCAAGGAAGCCGAGTGTAGATACACTACACTCGAGAAATTAGCTTATGTACTTGTATTGATGGCTCGGCGATTGCGCCCGTATTTTTTGGCTCATCCGATCCGGGTGCTGACTAACAGCACGCTCGGGAAGGTACTGGTCAACCCGGAGATCTCAGGTCGGATGGTCAAGTGGACAACCGAACTGAGTGAGTATGATATTCAGTACCTACCTCGATCTGCAATCAAAGCTCAAGCATTGGCTGATTTCCTGAGTGAGCTCCACGCAGAGGAGGAAGAAGGAGTCTGGAAGATCTATGTGGATGGGTCGGCCACTCGGGCAGGGAGTGGCGTGGGGATCTTATTGATGTCTCCTAAGGGAGATCCCATTCATCTGGCCGTGCGCCTAGAATATCAGGCTACCAACAATCAAGCGGAATATGAAGCCCTCTTGGTAGGTCTTCAAGCGGCCAGACAGGTCGGGGCCACTCGGGTCATCCTACATTCGGATTCTCAATTAGTAACTCAACAAGTGGCTGGGCGGTTCGAAGTGAATGATGAGAAGCTACAGGCTTATGTAGATGCATATCAGCAGTTGCAAGCAGAATTTCAAGAAGTTCAGATTATGCAGATCCCCCGGGGGGACAATGCCAAGGCGGACGAGTTAGCCAGGCTGTCCAGCTCTGTCTGCCCATGGGTCTTCCCCAAGCCTTCACCTCAGGTTATGCTGGTGGCTCAGGTTGAGAGGGAAGCAGAAATGGAGATAGAGGGGGACTGGAGAGCTCCATTCATCGCCTATCTGAAAGAAGGAACTCTTCCGGACAGCCCTGAACAGGCCCGGATACTGAAGATAAGGGCGACCCGATTCACTCTGATAGGGGATGCATTATACAAGCGGGCTTTTTCCCGACCACTACTCAGATGCCTCGGAAAAGAAGATGCAGACTATGTGCTCAGAGAAGTGCATTTGGGGTGCTGCGGAAATCATTCAGGAGGTCGGTCCATGGCTCAGAAGGTTTTACTAGCAGGGTACTTTTGGCCGACCCTCCAGAAGGATGCTGAAAGATTGGCCATGTCCTGCCTTTCTTGTCAGAAATACCAGAATCTATCGCACCGACCTGTCGAGATGCTAAGAGCTTCCACTGTGTCCTGCCCCTTCGACCAGTGGGGCATGGACATAGTCGGACCATTTCCTAGGGCGGCGGGTCAGAAAAAATTCTTACTGGTGGCAGTGGACTACTTTTCTAAGTGGACTGAGGCAGAGGCCTTGGCCCGGATTACTGAGCAAGCAGTGAAGAAGTTCCTTTGGCAAAACATTTTCTGCCGATATGGCATACCTCACAAGCTGGTGTCAGACAACGGCCGACAATTTCAAGGTCGGGTTATCAGAAAGTGGTGCAAGGAGTTCGGAATCCAACAGGCCTTCACTTCCGTGGCGTATCCCCAGAGTAATGGTCAAGCTGAAGTAGCCAATAGAGAGATCCTGAAGGGGCTCAGAGCTAAGCTGGATCAGGTCGGCGGATCCTGGGTGGACGAGTTGCCTGGTGTCCTATGGGCCCTTCGAACCACACCCAAAGAAGGGTCAGGGTGTACCCCCTTCCAGTTAGTCTACGGGAACGAAGCGGTAGTCCCCATGGAGGTCGGCTGTGAGTCTGACCGGAGACATCTGTATGGAGAAGACAACGCGGAGAAAAGACGAGCTGAGCTAGATCTGATTGAGGAGGTCCGGGCTAAGGCTGTAGTCCGTATGGCTGCTTACCAGCAAAGGATGCGGAACCAATACAACCAGAAGGTTATACCCCGACACTTCCGAGTAGGGGACAAGGTATGGAAAAGAGTCAAGCCGATTGGAGAAGTAGGCAAGCTGGAGCCTCCATGGAGTGGCCCTTTCCTGGTGGTCGAGGCGCTGGGATCGGGAGCCTACTATCTGCAAGATGCTCAAGGGAAGCGACTCGGAAGACCCTGGAGCGCAGTGCATTTAAGATTGTACCGTGAGGAGAGCGGAGAGGGATGATTCTTGTAACTGTACTCAGAAAAAGCGATGACAAAAACTCTAACTCCTCAAAAGACAACCGCAGCAAGTTATAAGTGAGTTCTATCTCACGCACCCACCGGACGCGGCGCCGATCGGGCGTGGCGTTCCACGTTCGGTGGGCCCGGTCGGGCGTGGCGATCCACGCTCGGTCAGGGTAAGTCGGGCGGTGTCCAGACTCTTGCTAAGGCAAGTTATAAGTGAGTTCTATCTCACGCACCCACCGGACACGGCCCGATCGGGCGTGGCGTTCCACGTTCGGTCGGGCCCGGTCGGGCGTGGCGATCCACGCTCGGTCAGGGTAAGTCGGGCGGTGTCCAGACTCTTGCTAAGGCAAGTTATAAGTGAGTTCTCCCTCACGCACCCACCGGACCGTCGCCGGTCGGGCGTGGCGTTCCACGTTCGGTCGGGCCCGGTCGGGCGTGGCGATCCACGCTCGGTCAGGGTAAGTCGGACGGTGTCCAGACTCTTGCTAAGGCAAGTTATAAGTGAGTTCTCCCTCACGCACCCACCGGACTCGGCGCCGACCGGGCGTGGTGTTCCACGTTCGGTCGGGCCCGGTCGGGCGTGGCAATCCACACTCGGTCCGGGTAAGTCGGACGGTGTCCAGACTCTTGCTAAGGCAAGTTATAAGTGAGTTCTATCTCACGCACCCACCGGACGCGGCGGCGATCGGGTGTGGTGTTCCACATCTGATCGGGCCCAGTCGGGCGTGGCGATCCACGTTCAATCAGGGTAAATCGGACGGTGTCCAGACTCTTGCTCGGGGGATATACGAATTAGCACATTTCTGTGGTCTTCATTGCCAGAACGTGGCTCCCCACGTTCTAAAAGACAGAAGGGGCGTTAGGTCAGCTCGGTGAAGTTGAACTAAGCCGAACCAGCGCACATAAGCCAACTCGGCTTCGTTGATGAGGGTAATTCGTCAAAAGCAAGAGCAGAATCGCCGAGTCAGGGTACCAACCCGACCGAGCAAAATCGCCGAGTCAAGGTATCAGCCTGACCGTACGACGTGCCCAAACTCGAACAACGGCCTGACTGAACGACTAAGAACTCAAATACTTAGAAAAATGTTCTGCTTGGTTTACGAAGTCAAACCAACAAGAACGATACGCGAGTGCATCGAGCAGGCAATACTTAGCAAAAATCGCACGCATCACAAACAAGCAAGTCAAGTAAAGAAAACGATGAATCGTTCAAAATATGAAAAAGCCTGAGCACATCGCAAAATGGGGCTAGGAAGGACCACAAGCCAAACAGATGAACACCAGTACAAAAATTTTAAAAGTCCAAGGGTCGAGCACGGGCAAATTGGGGATTAACTCGGTAAAAGGAGTGGGGATGATAAACTAAGTGAATTTGGGAAAGGCATCCGGGGGGATTGAGGCCTTGATCAGAGTGGGCTTCACCGCGTTGGGGGGCAGGTCGGCAGGGAGGTGGCCAGCTTCTGTGAGCTGCTGTATGGCGCCTTTTACCCCGTACACGATCATGCCCGCGGTTTGCTTGTATACTTGCCGGAGGAAGGGTGCAAATTGAATATAAGCCACTCGAGCTTGTTCAACCCGGGCCGACTCGCCGGCCTTGTAGTCAGCAAGCTCCTTCTGCAGGCGAGCCACCTCGGCGTCCCGTTCCTTGAGCCGAGTATCTTTGGTCGCCAGCCCTGCCTCAGTGCTTACCAGTTGGGCTTCCAAAGCTCGAAAGGCTTCTCGTTGAGCCAGGAGTTCTGCTTCTTTGCCCTTCAGGGCCACAAGCTCTGTTTCCTTGCCCTGCAAGGTCCGCCGAGTCCGATCAAGGTCTGCGCGCGCCTCTTGTAGTTGCCGGTGTAAATCCTGGGCCTCATTAGTTTTCCTATCTAGGTCAGAACGGGCCCTATCTTCGAGGGAGAGGGCAGTTCTCTTCAAAGCCTCAGTGGCTTCGAGTTGAGTGGCGAGCTGATCTATCTCGTGGGCTGAAGCGGACAGCACCTCGTGCGAGCGTTCCAGTCGGATGTCACCCTCCGCCAACTGTATGCGCAAGGAGGTCATCTCGTCTTGGAGGCGGGTCTGGCCCTCGAAGCCGGGCGGGAGAGTACACTGAGTTAGTTGATGCTCTAAATCCTTTATCCTGTACTCCGCCGCCCGACGTTCCCTAGCGTTCTCGACCAATGCCTTAGTGACCGCTTGGCTAATGGCCCACAGCTGCACCGAAGCAGATGACACATGAGAGAGATAAAGAGGATAAAGGAGAGACAAGGATGTACCTTGGTCATGTCCATTGCAAAGTTGTCGGCTAGACTGAAGGGACTGCGTCCTTCGATTAGTTCCAGGCCCCTGTCCCAGGCTGTAGATAGATGGCCATGCAAGTTAAGTGGTTAGGGCTCTACCCTCCGGAGTAGCGAGGTCTCGGAAGGGAGATGTACGTCAACCGGGACTCGGGGAATGTTATGCATTGCTAGGAGGGCGGTAGCGGCTTCTTCACTGACGTCGTCGACAACGGCTGCTGGGCGAGCAGGGGCCGAGCTAGATGCTAAGTTCCCTGGCCGAGGTAAACCCGGACTAGGGGGAACGACCCCCGGCTGGGCAACGCTGGAGGAGGGAGCGGAAGTTCCTGGATGAGGGGAAGCCGAGCGGGAGGTGGACAGCCGTATCCTGACCTGACTCGGCAAGGGAGCTGGTAGGTCGGGCACCGCCTCGGGCTGGGTCTGGGCGATAGGAGTACTGGTAGAGGCGACCTCCCGAGGACGTTTCTTCTTCTTGGACACCCGGGAGGAGGACCGACCCGCGGCGGCAGTCGGCATCTCGGCCTCCGCACGGACCTCGAAGAGGTCTGCCTCGAGGCTCTGGGCTAATATCCCCAGCTCCGAGTCGCTCTCCGCTCCGGCAGGCTGTGTGAGAGCTGGGGCCGCGTTCACGGGGAGCACATTCCGATCCGCCAGTAATTCGGTCGCCCGGGCGTTCATCGCCTCTTCTTCCAGGGCCAGCTCCTCGTCAAGGAGGGAATCCATCAGAGCCTGAGCTGCAAGCCAGAAAAGAGCTTTTAGTTAGCATTAAAGGACCCTTGAGTGAAAAGGGAAATTTACCGTAGGTGCCGGGCAGCTCCGTCGGAATCTGACTCAGTCGGCAGATGTAAAGCACTGCCTCACTCAGTAGTTTACCGGCATGGAAACGACGTCCCCCGATCTTAGAGAAGGCCGATTGAAAGCGGGGGTCAGCACGGTATTTCTTGGGGGCGACAGGATGGGCCGGTAGCTCTTCTAGCCAGCCAGTCGGCCAAGAGGCGGTCGGGATAGTGCTTATATAGAAAAAGTGAGATTTCCACCCCTTATTAGAGGAGGGAACTTTATCTAAAAAGGTCGTGTTAACCCGGGCTTGGAAAAAGAAACAGCCCGACTCTTGCATTTTAAGATAGTAGAAAAGATGGAAGACCTGAGGAGTAAGAGGAACTCAGAAAGATTCGAAGATGACCACAGTGTCGCACAGAATGCGGATCGAGTTCGGGGCCAGTTGGGAAAGAGGCACTTGGAAGTACCGGCATACCGCCACGATAAAAGGGTGCAGGGGAAATCACAAGCTGGCTAGGAAGTGATCCCTGAAGATGGTAAAGTAATTCAAGGGGGCTTGGTTGGGTCGATCATCCCGAGAGGGGAGAACACAAGGGTGATCTTCTGGAATACGATACTCCATAAGAAGGGTTTCTAAGGAACCCAGACTTAAGGTCGAGCGGGTGGTGGTATACAACGGTCCAGGTGCAGAAGATGGGCCGGCCATGAGGTCGGACTCGGGAATTAATAGAAGAAACTTAGGCGGGGAGAAGAGTACCTAATGTTAGGGCGCGAGATAAAACGCTGACCGCCGGAAAGCACTGTTCGTCGAAACTCGAGGAAGTCAGGCGGTGGAGGTCGGACAGAAGCAAAAGGAGAAGTAGAGGTCAAAGTGAAAAGGAATGAAATGGGGGGCTAAGCCTATTTATATGGCCGACCAAGCAAAGATGACCGTCAGATGGAGAGAGAGAAAATGGCAGGTTCCGATCTCCACCGTCCGATCCATGCAATTCCCCACGCCTCGAAGCTTCTCGCGGACGCCACATGAAGACACGCCAATGACGCCTCGATACCAGAGGCGCCCATTCAGTAGCTGACACGTGGTTCGGCATTTATGTGGTTCGGCATTTATGAGTGACTTGATGGGAGGTCGGGCGTGCAGAAGACCATCTCGGAATGCGATAGACGCGCGGGAAGGCGGAAAGGAAGTCAGGCCGACCGGGCCGGGAGCCTAGTCAGTCGGACTCGACGCCTCCTTCGACTAGACTTGAAGGGGAGGCTTGTGATCCGGTCGAGCGGTTTTTTATCAGGGTTGGTAGCCCGGTCGAGGTTTACCCGGTTCGACCCGGTTCAGGGAGAGCCGAGGCTGAGCCCCCGAGGCTGAGCTCCCGAGGCTGAGCTCCCGAGGCCAGCTCTCGAGGCCGAGCTCCTAAGGCCGAGCTCCCGAGGCTGAGCTCTCGAGGCCGAGCACCCGAGGTCGAGCTCCCGAGGCCGAGCATCCAAGTCGCATTCGCCGTCAGGATCTGTCAAAACTCTTCATTGAGGGGAAAAGACCATTGATACAATCATTACCTAATATAGCCACCGAACATTAATTAAGATTGACAGGGACATATTTGCAGAGTTGTCAGGTGGCTGTGTCAACCTCACTCCGCCGCTGAGATAACCAATTACTTAGCCTAACCCCTGACCAATCCTTAATAAGATGTGACAGTTCGCACGCAGGAGGATCCTTCCTTCCCCCTATATAAACCCCACTTGAGCTTCAGATAAGGGGCGCTGCCACTTTGCAACCACACCACTATTTTGTGAGTCCCATTTCGGTCTGAGTCGAGTGACTTGAACCAGAGTCTCATTCGAGCCCGAGTCCGACCCCCAGCTATAGCAGACCGGGTCGTCTTGGTTAGACCGAGTCATCCGAGTGAGAACCGGTCTTCGTTTGTCGACAGGATCAGCGGACATTCAGTAAATAAGTTTAAGATCTCAATCAAATACATAAACATGTATACTCAAATAGTGAATATTCATTTATTAGAATAAATGATTACAATCATAAGGCGATTGCCTTAGAACACTTCTCTCATATCACTAACAAACTCCCACTTGGCCTAATGCCAATCTCTACGGTACCCAATACCACAGGCTCTAACATGACCCTCAAACTTGCTTTGAGACAAAGCCTTAGTTAAAGGATCCGCTAAATTCCTTTCAGTGGGAATTTTCTCAATTTGTATATCATTCCTACTTATAATCTCTCTGATCAGATGATAGCGGCGAAGCACATGTTTGGATCGCTGATGAGACCTTGGTTCCTTCGCTTGTGCAATAGCTCCATTGTTGTCGCAGTAAACCGATATTGCTTCATCAATGGTTGGAACCACACCAAGTTCTGAGACCAACTTCTTGATCGAGACTCCTTCCTTTGCTGCTTCCGAAGCTGCAATATATTCCGCTTCCGTGGTAGAATCCTCTACGGTGTCTTGCTTGGAACTCTTCCAACTTATTGCACCTCCATTCAAAATAAATACGTATTCGAACTGAGATTTGGAGTCATCCTTATCTGTCTGGAAACTGGCATCTGTATACCCACGTATTACCATATCACCTTCTCCATATATTAGGAACACATTCTTAGTGTTTCTTAAGTACTTGAGGATTGTCTTGACAGCCGCCCAATGATCCATTCCTGGATCAGACTGGTATCTGCTTGTGACGCTCTGAGCATACGATACATCGGGCCTAGTACATAACATAGCATACATGATAGATCCTATCGCGGATGCATAAGGAATCTTATTTATGCAAATCCTCTCGTCTTCTGTGCGCGGACACATAGACTTCGAAAGGTTGATCCCATGCCTGATGGGAAGGTAACCTTTCTTGGATTCCAACATGCTAAACCTTTCTAGCACTCGGTCTATATATGTAGACTGCGAAAGACCAAGCAACCGTTTTGATCTATCTCTATAGATTCTAATACCAAGGATATAGGTTGCTTCTCCCAGGTCTTTTATGGAGAAAGTTTTGGACAACCAAATTTTAACTGACTGTAAGACTGATATATCGTTTCCTATAAGTAATATGTCATCGACATATAACACTAGAAATATGACTGCACTCCTACTAACCTTCTTGTACACACAAGGTTCGTCAGGATTTTTGTGAGAAATCAAACTCTTTGATTGTCTCATCAAAACGGATGTTTCAGCTCCTGGATGCTTGCTTTAGTCCATATATGGATCGTCGAAGCTTGCATACTTTGGTTTTATTAACCGATGTGAAACCTTCAGGTTGTATCATGTATACATCCTCAAGCAGGTTTCCATTAAGGAAAGCTGTTTTCACATCCATTTGTCATATCTCATAATCATAATGAGCTGCTATGGCCAAGAGCATCCGAATGGATTTAAGCATAGCTACTGGCTAATAGGTTTCGTCATAATCAATTCCTTGTTTCTGACGATATTCTTTTGCTACTAATCTAGCCTTAAAGGTAACAACATTACCTTCCATGTCGGTTTTCTTCTTGAAAACCGACTTGCACCCTATGGGCTTAATCCCTTCAGGTGGGTTAACTAAGTCCCATACTTGATTTTTGTACATGGAATCCATTTCCGACTTCATGGCTTCAAGCCATTTATCCCTTTCTGAATTTTTCAGAATATCTTCATAACTGATAGGTTCGTCATCATTAATGAGTAACACGTCATTCGATTCGCTTATGAGAAATCCGTATCTCTCTGGAATATTGCGTGTCCTATCAGACCTATGAAGAAGTGGTGTTGTTTTAGGTTCAACTGATGGCTCATCATTATGAGTTATTGGTTGTGGGTCTAGACTAGGTGTCTCTGTAATGTCTATTGGAGTTTCTTGAACTTCTTCAAGTTCAATGCTACTCCCACTGTTTTCTTGTAAAAGAAATTCTTTTTCTAGAAATACAGCATGTCTTGAAACAAACACCTTTTGTTCCAAGGGATGATAGAATTGGTAACCTTAGATGTTTCCCTTTCTTTTTGTAGAAGAGTTGAAAATGAAAAATCATCAACAATTAGGACAATTAGAAGTGATCATGGAGGTGAATTTCAAAATCAACAATTCTTAGAATTTTGTCAAGATAGAGGTTATAGACATGAGTTCTCTACTCCTAGAACACCACAACAAAATGGTGTTGTAAAGAGGAAGAACCGTGTTTTACAAGAGGCTGCACGAAGCATGCTTAATGAGTACTCACTATCGAGTTACTTATGGGCTGAAGCTGTAAATACAGCTTGCTATGTGCAAAACCGAGTCCTCATCCATAGGTTCTTATGAAAGACTCCCCATGAACTTTGGTTTGGAAAACCACCTACGGTTAAACACCTTAGGGTGTTTGGTTGTAAGGTGTTCATCCTAAACACCAAGGATCACCTTGGAAAGTTCACGGCAAAGGCTGATGAAGGGATACTAGTCGGGTATTCCCTAGTTAGCAAAGCCTACCGAGTCTACAACAAGAAATCTAGAGTGGTTGAAGAGTCTTCTGACGTTGTCTTTGAAGAAATTCCAAAAGTCAATGGTCAACTAGAAGATGAAGTCCAATTCGAACTTAGGAGACTAAGTTTGAATGAGAGTTCAAATGTTGTTGATGGTGATGAATCCGATGACGGTGAGCCTAGACAATCCATAGATCAGTCGGATCCTGAGGCTGAGCTTGTGTCTAGTGAACCCATTCAAGAAGCACCACCAACACCCAGGCAAACTAGATTAGCCTCTAGTCATCCCTAAGACCAAATTATTGGAGATATCTATCATGGGGTTAGACCTAGATCATTCTTTAGGAATGAGGCTAATGAAGTTGCTTTAATTTTCGAAATTGAACCTAGAAAAATTGATGAAGCATTAAATGATCCCGATTGGATCATTGCAATGCAAGATGAACTAGGTCCATTCGAAAGGAGTTAAGTTTTGGACTTAGTCCCAAGACCTAAGAAGACCACCATCATTGGAACCAAATGGGTCTTCAAAAACAAATTGAACCATAAGGGAGAAATCATTAGAAACAAGGCACGCTTAGTAGCCAAGGGCTATAATCAAGTTGAAGGCCTTGATTATGATGAGACCTATGCTCCCGTGACACGATTAGAATCCATTCGATTGATGCTAGCATTTGCAGCACATCGAGGTTTCAAGTTATATCAAATGGATGTCAAATCGGCCTTTCTAAATGGTTTAATTAGAGAAGAGGTCTATGTCGAACAACCTCCGGGGTTTGAGAGTATCGAATTTCCAAACCACGTGTTCAAGCTCAAAAAGACACTTTATGACCTTAAACAAGCACCCCGAGCTTGGTACGAGCAGTTGTCGACATTCCTAATTGAGAAGGGCTTCGTTAGAGGCCAAATAGACCCTACACTATTTCTACGTAGAGATGGTGACAATATTTTTGTGGCCCAAGTATATGTCGATGACATAATTTGTGGCTCAAATAACAAGGGCTATTTAAATGAGTTCATTGGACACATGGAAAGCGAATTTGAAATGAGTCTAGTGGGAGAGTTGACTTTCTTCCTTGGACTTGAAATCAAGCAAACCCGAGATGGGATCCATGTGCACCAATCGAAGTATACTCATGAAATGCTTCGTAAATTCAATATGAGTGATTCGAAAGAGGTGACCACTCCCATGGCTACGAACACAAGACTAGACAATGATGAGAGTGGTAAACCCGTTGATTTGACTCAATATCGGAGCATGATAGGTAGTTTGCTATACCTCACAGCCAGTCGACCTGATATTCTTTTCGTTGTGGGTATGTGCGCTAGGTATCAAGTTTGTGCCAAGGAATCTCATTTAATCGTGTTAAAAGAATTTTGAGATATCTTAAAGGCACAATTGGAGTCGGTCTTTGGTACCCCCGTACCGAATCTTTTGATTTAATTGGCTATACCGATTCCGACTACGCTGGATGTAAGTTGGATCGGAAAAGCACGAGTGGGGGTTGCCAATTTCTAGGATCATCTTTAGTTAGTTGGTCAAGTCGGAAGCAACATTGTGTTGCTCTCTCCACGACCGAGGCAGAATATATCACCATGGGAGAGAGCGTATCGCAATTGTTGTGGATGATTCATACTTTAGAAGACTATGGATTGAGTTATAAAAGTGTGCAAGTGTTGTGTGACAACATTAGCACAATCAACCTAACCAAGAATCCAGTCCATCATTCTAGGACCAAACATATTGAAGTGAGTCACCACTTCATTAGGGATCATGTAGCTAGGGGAGATATTGTACTCTCACATGTAGAGTCCAAGTCAAACCTCGCCGACATTTTCACTAAACCACTCCCTGAAAATGAGTTTAGCTTCTTAAGAAGGGAGTTGGGAATGTGTCGCGCTTCTTAGTTTTCAAAATGCATTCAAAACCCTTCATGATTATTTCGAAATTGTTGGGAAATAGTTGGGTAACTTTGGGGACATCTCACACAAACTATAAGGCTTACCAAATCGTTTTTGTTTGCTAGAAATGGGGTGAGATGCTAGGATCAAATCAATTTCTCAAAATGTCAATGCATCCCTTGAGAAATTAAGTTGACGAGATAAAAATCACTTCGGTGACCAAGTATGGGAAAACCAATGCATAACACATGTGTATTTGGCTCCATGATCATACTTGGACATTCCAATCAAGGAAACTTGATTGGAAACTTGAATTTGGCACAATCTTATTTGATTGATTGTTGATTGAGTTTGACTCCACTTGGGTGGAGCAAAGTGATTTACTAAAACCATAAGGACCTTTGATCCTTGTTTAGGGATCAATTTTAGTCAAGGGATCACTTCCGAGTTCAATATCTTTCATCAGATCTCTTCAGAAATCGTGTAAATGTCTGAAACTGAAAGTTTCAGATCGTATTAGGCTATATCAGGAACCCTGATCGGTCACTGGACCGATCAGGCGTAGGGCTGATCGGTCCCCGGACCGATCTGGCTCTCTCCTATTGTGATCGGTCCGCAGATCGATCAGAGGGGTCACAAAGACTTAACGAAATCTCGCTAAACATTCTGTGCTAGCCTGGATCGGTCCCCAGACCGATCTGGCACTTTGTGGTGATCGGTCCAGAGACCGATCAGGAGGGCTTCTCGAATATCATCCGACCCTACTGTTCGCTTCCTGATCGATCAGCCGATCGATCAAGAGCCTGCCTGATCGATCAGCCGATCGATCAGGAGCCTGCCTGATCGGTCAACCGACCGATCAGGACCAGGCCAGTCCGATCAGGCCAGAGCCTGATCGATCTGGGCGCTCTCAGATCGAACGGTGATCTGTTCAATCGCATTAAAGTCTGGTTGGTGGACCGATCCACCAACCGATTAACTCCTCCAAAACCTCTCATTGCCGAACCCTAGCGCTGAAAACTCCCCCTTGCGCCTCTTCATCCCGTGCGAGAGCCTTCCTCATCTCCTTCTTCCTCTTGCGAGTGAGCGTTTGTGTGCGCGCGTGCGGTTCTGAGAAGACTTCCTGCGAGCTTTTCTTGTCTTCTGCAAGTTTTCCTTCCTTGCTCACGGTGTTGCGCTCATTTCTAGCGCCAAGGTCCTCTCCTGCGTGAGCTCTTCTTCCAGACTTCAAGTTCTTCTGCACTTCACCATCAATGGAACCAAAGTGAATTTTTGGTTTAGTTTTCCTTGCAGATTAGTTCATAGTGTATGTATTTGCGCTAATCATGGTCTATCTTTTGGTGTTCTTATGTTGTGCCGTGACCTCATGTGTTGGCTGTGACTCACCTTTGCCATGTCTTACCTTTGATCAAATGTCTTACCTTATGATTATGTCTTCGTGATCAAATCTTGGGTCCTTGATTAAACTATGTTCATATGTTCAATTTGATCCTGTCCAATTGATTCAAACTATGTGTGTGATCAACTCTTGGTTAAACCGATGCTCATTTGATCAATGCTTCATGTACACTTGTTTATTCTACACCATGATCAACTCTCATATTGATTTTGTGATCCTTTAATCTTGTGTCATGATTCCCTTTCTGTGATTAAATTATTGCAATGATCAACTCTATCAATCCATTAGAAAATCATCTAAGGGAAAGGAACAAATAGAGGGTAGCTCGAGGGGCAAAACCCCTTCCTCATCAGCACCCTCCCGAAGGCCATAGCCTTCCTCCAGTTCCCGATTTCCAAATGCTGCCTGCGAGCAAGCATTTCGGTCCAGAACTTTTAAATTGCTATCCTGCCGTTCAATTGATGTTCCTTTTCTCTCTGAACATTGCCCCTCGATCATGGAGATAGTCACCTTTTACAACCTTGGCTTTCTACTCTCTTGGAGAGGACTATCAATTACAACATTGTCTCCGAATTTTACAACAATCTCCAGCAAGGTCCTCAGGGGGGATTCGACTTCACTACTCGAGTTGCCAAGAGGAATCTTGATTTCTCCTATGACATACTAGCAGAGTATCTGGGTGGTCGATGATCACCCAACCTGTATTCAATCTATCCTGAGCTTCCTGACCCTCTATTGGCCCCTTTTGCGGATGTTACTCCTGATGACATCTATCAGTATTTCTTTGGTCATCCCTGCCCGGCCGGTCTCGATGAGTTGGGTCCTGATTTTCCTACCTTTGCAGCACTTCGTCTCTCTCCCACTGATTACTTCTTGTTCAAGATTATCACAAATTGTATCCTACCAATCACTTCCAAACCTTTAACTGAGATCCGACCCTATCATTGCCTTATGCTCTATGGCATGCACCGCCAAATGGATTTTGATATCATGGAGAGTATTTTTCAGTCCATTCTATCTTATAGAGAGCCGAGTCGCCGCACAGTCTACATGCCATTTGGTCATGTCATCACCGATTGGCTTATGTCAGTAGGTGTTGATGTCACCAAAGGCAGGACAGTGCCTATGGTCTGACAGGATTGTCGGCTTGGTTGGCGGGCATTTGCCAAGTCTAACGTCATTATTCGAGAGCACGATCGGGCCTTGGTTTGGAAGGATGGGAGAGGACTCGGTGAGCTACCTGGGGGAGGACCACATTTTCAGGCACCCGCCAATGCTGCTGCACCTCAGGAGGCTCCTGCTACTGCTCCTACTGATTACTACAATGAGCCTGAGCCAGATCTGCGCTGGCAACTCTCAGAGCTGGATCTGACCATCCAGCATGATTTTCATCTGCAGGAGATTTATCGCGAGGAGGTCCGCTCACAGTTCCGATCCATTGATCACAAACTGACCTCAGTGGAATCTGATATTTCCAGGGTTCGCACGGTACAGCAGACCTGGTACGATGAGTGGCGCCGCCACACATTTCCGGGAGATGCGCCCTCAGGTAGTGTCGCACCAGGGTCCTTTGTTGCTGATGATGACACGTTGGACGATCCGATGCAGGCTGACCCCCCCGTTGATGACTGATATACTCTGTGTCTGTTTGACATTTGACTTTTTGATTACTAGGATTGTGTGACTTTCGGGCAGTATGCCTTGTGATTTGACTCTTATGGCCTTGTGCCACACTTGCTTTGACTTTGATGCGTTGGTATGCATCTGTTTAGTTATTTGGTTTTGATAACCCTGACTATGACTAGATTTTGCTAAATGATGCATCTGATATTTTTCATGTATTTTATATTTGCCTTATCATGGTTAGGATGTTGGCTTATATGTGTTCACATGATTATTATCTGCGTATATGCCTTATTATGCATGATTATGGTTTTGCTTATGATGCCTTGCCCATATGATACATATGTATGTTTTCACCATGTCCTACTCTTGTCATATATATTCATATGTTTCTCAAAAATTAAATCATATCTTTGTTGTTTTGGGATACCCTTAGGGTTGAGGGGGAGTATGGTTAAACTTAACAGCCCTTTAGACCCTTTTCGATGTTCGACAAAGGGGAGAGTGTGGTTGGTTAAGTTTAGGATGATTATGTTGTAGGGGAGGATCCTGATTCCCCTATGATTCTAAACTTGAGAAACTTGATTGAGAATCCCTAAACTTAAAATCAGATTGTCAAACAACAAAAAGGGGGAGATTGTTGATGCAGTCTGACCCTGATTGTTGTTTTGGTGTTGACACCGATTTTAGTTTAGGTTGATGTTGATTATGATTATGGTTAAGTCCTGATCGGGGATTAGACATGGTATGGAAAATCCTAGCTTGGAGGGCTACGTGTTGGAAAATCCTAACCTGGAGGGTTAGGTGTGGAAAATCCTAGCTTGGAGGGCTAGGTTATGAAAAGTCCTAATTCGGAAGGGTTGTGTGAAAATTCCTAGCTTGGAGGGCTAGGTGAAAAGTCCTAACTTGGAGGGTTAGGTGAAAAGTCCCAACTTGGAGGGTTAGGTGAAAAAGTCCTGGCTTGGAGGGTCAGGTTCCTAGCTTGGAGGGCTAGGTCTGGAAAAGTCCTAATTCGGAAGGGTTGGGTGAAAAGTCCTAGCTTGGAGGGCTAGGTGAAAAGTCCTAACTTGGAGGGTTAGGTGAAAATTCCCAACTTGGAGGGTTAGGTGAAAAGTCCTTAGCTTGGAGGGCTAAGGTGGATGAAATCCTAGCTTGGAGGGCTAGGTTTGAGTCCCTGGATCGGTCTGGTGACCGATCAGGGAAGTTGGTACACTGCACCTTCATGGATCGGTCTGGTGACCGATCCAGCGATGACTGATCGGTCTGGTGACCGATCAGGGAGCGCACAGTGAGGTTGGGAACCCACTGTGTGGCTCCTGATCGGTCTGGTGACCGATCAGGGAGCAGGCCGTGCCTCGTTGCTTGGCTCCTGATCGGTCCGGTGACCGATCAGGGAGCAAGCAGCTTCCTCACTGCTTTGCTCCTGATTGGTCTGGTGACCGATCAGGGAGCTCACAGTGAGTTGAGTTCTCCCGCTGATTAGCTCCTGAACGGTCTGGTGACCGATCAAAGACTTAGGATTTAATTTCCGCGGTTACTGTTCACTCAGACGTGGACCGATCAGGCTTGAGCCTGATCGGACAGGGAGTTACCTGATCGGTCTGGTGACCGATCAGGATTCACTCTGATCTGTTTGGTGACCGATCAGGCTTGTGTCGCCGTGAGAGCTGGGAGTCCCAGCAAAGCGGTGGATCGGTCTGGTGACCGACCCACGAGCCCTGGATCGGTTCGGTGACCGATCACTTTAATTCAAAATGCACTATCAGACGCTCTGATCGCGTCTGAACGTATCCGATTCTCTGCGCTTAACATCTGATACATGATTTTCTGCTTGATATGTTGTGCTAACACTCTGATTGAGCTGCAGGTGACAGGGAAAGATTCAAACACTCAAGGAGAGTCAATGGAGGCCTTTCCTTGGAGCAGGTTTGTCCGTTTTCCATCTTAGGTTGCAACGGCTGGAGCTGTAGACTGGAGCTGCTGACTGGAGCTTGGCTGAGAGAAGCTCAGGGAGTCCAGGGAGAGCTCAGTGGTAGCTGGCGTTGGCAGGTAAGCAGCTGGAGGCTGCTGTGAGATGGTGTCACCTGTGCTCATTGGAGAAACAAAAGGGCGTAGAGGAGAAGAGCAGAGGAGAGTTCGCTGAATCAACTTCTGGCTTAGTTCTTGCTGCGTGTTTGTGTTCTCCACACCTTGCTTGTGTGTTTTGAAGTTTCATCATCTTAGGCAAGATACTGCAATCTTGAAGCAACCATCCCTTGCTTGAGCACTTGGAGGAAGGAACAAGAGGCTTTGAGTCCAACAGCGAGAAGACACGGAGAAAGGGTTCTTGCGTGAGATCGTCGCTGGGTGGAGCTCGGGGGAAGCTTGCTGTGTTCTTGTCTTTGCTAAGTGCTAAGTAAGATCTTTCTTGTGTTTCATTATGCTTAAAACTATATCTTTGATTGAAACGCTGTGGAGAGGTTACTCCACCGAGAAGGAGGTTGCTTTCTATCCGGATCTTCCGGGGCTTGATCTGCCGACGATCAAGGGATCACCCACCTTACGGGCACGCCAAGGAGTAGGGGCAAGTTATCCCCGAACCTTGTAAATCCTCTTGTTAACGTTCTTGTGTTTGCTCATAGTTTAGGGTTTTGATTTTTGCATACTCTGTTTCTATTCTTTCCGCTGTGCTACTAAACGGTTTAAGTGCAGATTTTTGATAAGTGCTAAAGGTCAAGTGATTGGCTATATTCACCCCCTCTTTCTAGCCATCCAGGTTCCAACAGTCATATGGTTGTTGTAGTCATAAATGATGTAACGCCCGCTTTTTTTTTCCTAAAGCGGCGTTACGCTAACATACGTAGGGGCATGTGAACATCGTAATGCAGCGGAATAAGTTAAACTTACACATACATGCACCTAGCTATCCTTCCTAATATAGTGACATGGGAACTTAGCATTATTAACATCGTACTTATCATCATGTCATGAAGTCACATAAGCCATCCATTAGGCACATAAGTAGCAAACATAAAGTTTTAGCATAAGACTTGTAAATATATCTTTTTCTTGGCCAAGTCACTACCACACACACGTTCTTGCCCCTCCTGCTGCTTCCTCATCGTCATGCTGCTTTATCTACGGTATAAGGAAAATAAGACTATAAGCACATAGGCTTAGTAAGACTCTTTCCTACTCACTAAAACCATTCATCAAATTAATCATAAGCACACGAAACATGAACATAACTTGGTGCTTTACATAGGACATAAGCATCTAAAATCACTTAGCATGACATAGTTCTTGCATAGTACATGAACGTAAAATACATTTAACATGGCATGAGACATGACATAAACATAAATATAAGTATACTTAACATGGCATGATACATGGCATAAACATAAATATAAATATACTTAACATGGCATGATTTCTGACATAGCATATGGACATCTTCTTAATATAAACATAAACATAAGACGTTTACTATCATGCATAATTCTTAACATGAAACATAAGCATAAAACATTACTATCTTGGCATAATGCATAACATGAATGAATGCATGAGTCAAATACATATACATAAGGATGCTTAACTTTTAAAATCATACTTTTAAATACTTAAACATAATCATCACATTATTGGGGTCCCCGGCTTGTATCACATACATACATCATGTGCGCGCATCCCTAAGTAAATACGAGGTAGCTAGTCTCGACCTACTAGGGTAAGGACAGCTACGGTAGTCCCAGAACCGTGGACAGCATAGTCGGTAGTCCAGAACCGGGACGTTCTTAAGGTGCCCATCCCTGTTGGACAGCTTCGGTAGTCCCAGAACCGTGGACAGCATAGTCGGTAGTCCAGAACCGGGGCGTTCTTAAGGTGCCCATCCCTTGGACCCATACTTCAGTCCGGTACAAGCCCATTCATAAAGTAAAATAACTTTACATGCTTCATCATTCATAAGACATTCATAGCATACTTAGACATAACGTAGCTTTGTTACATGAAGCATGACATAAAGCATACTTGACCTTTCATTGTTCATACTTAATGCTTAGCATCATTATGCCTTAAAGGCATAAGCATTATCTTCATTCATAAAATATGGCATGCTTACATAAAACATCATTCTTGTTCATAGTGCTTGCATTAACATTATTCATAAAACATGGCATGCTTACATAAAACATCATTCTTGTTTATAGCGCTTGCACGATCATGGCATATAAGGTAAGTATTGCATTATATTCATAGAACATGACATGTGTACATAGACCATCATCCTATTCCATAGAGCTTGCATGATCATGATACATAAGGTAAGCATTGCATTTCGTACATAAGCATAGTATCTATCACAAGCATGCATAGGTAGGACTTCTATAAATATGCTACAGACTATCTAAGTGCATGACATAGAACATAAGACATTCATGAATAAACCTATTAAGCATGGCATCTAACATAAACATACCAACATGAAACATAGTACTTAAGGATAGGATTATAGGTAACATAATTTCTACCACATGCTTGAACCTTTATATATATACATCATAATAAGCCATAACCCATCATTCTTAAAACCCTAACTCCACCTAAACCCCATTTACATGGCTTGGCCAAAACTTGTAAGGGAGGAGTTCCATCATTCAAATGACATGTAAGGTAGCATAAGGAAAAGGAACAACCATACATTACCTATAAGGCCATAGGAAGCCATTATGGCTCATGATTAGGGTTAACCCTAACTTTTAGCCCTACTTCTTAGGGTTGGCCGAAACTTGCAAGGCCATGGGCACATGGAAAAATTTCATAAAATTCCCAATTAAACATTAAACACCAACCATACCATACCATAGGGGCCTTTGGAACCCACACTTGAAGTGGACCCTAACTTTTAGCCCTACTTCTCATCTTGGCCGAAACTTGCAAGGTTGCAAGGCCTTGTGTGTTAGTATTGTGAGAGAAGTGTCCTAAGGCAATCGCCTTATGATTGTAATCATTTATTTTAATAAATGAATATTCACTATTTGAGTATACATGCTTGTGTATTTGATTGAGATCTTGAACTCATTTACTGAATGTCCGCAATACAATTCACAGCATGAGAGAATTTGTGATGAATTCACAACTAGTGATTATCTCTACATGTGCAATTGTGAAGTATTGAAATTGTCCCTAGTCGATGAATTGATAAATACGGACACTATCAATTCTGTTGAGACTAGCATGGGTTATTCTCTAATCAGCTGATTCTCACTGGCTGGAGACATTGGGATGTCCGGAGATAAACATGAATGCTAGTTAAGGGAACTAGTTCATTGGAGTGACTGGCTGTAAAACTTCATATGGTAATCTACATATAGATATGTCAATGAAGTTCTTACTGCAGCTTAAGTGCGATGTTCCTTTGACTTGCGGTGTTCAAGTCATCTTGGTCATGAGACTTATACTTTGACATCTTAAGCAAACATCTCTAAGGAGGTGTGGACCCAGGATGGTTGGGTATAAGCCGAAGTGCCCGAAGATGTTTGAACAGCCTACAAAGGATTCACCACTCCTTGCGAGGAGATGTATACCCAAGGCCTATCGTCGGATTGTTACTCGAAGCCTCTGGCTAGAGCATCACATGTTTAGAGTATGAATCTCTCAGAAACATGAGAGTAACTAGAATCCGTAGGACGAGAAAAACATTGCTTGGGCTAGGTGTGACGTAGTCAGCCTAGTGGGGACTGACACACATAGACCGTGTCCTGAACCAAGTGGGTATAAGATGGTGAAGGGAATGGGGCACGACTCATTATAGCTGCTGAAGGGTTTTAGAATTATTTCTGAGGTCAACCGTTGATCTTTCGATTAATTGGGGGTCATGATGTACTACTAGGTGCCACTCATAATCGTTCTATAATTGGTTGATTATAGACGACCAACATAAATCGAAAGCCTATTTAGTCACACGCACTATGAGTAATCCGAAGGATTTAAAACGAGTTGAAAATTGGATTTTCCGATCAAGAGAGATAAGTCGAATCTGAATTTTTCAGAGACGCATTGGAAGCATAAAATGGTTAAGTCTTTTGAAGACTTATTAGACTAATTAAATGAGTTTAATTCATATGGTCTTGGCTTGGGTTTGGCCGGCCAAAGAGGGTCCCCACCCTCTTTGTTTGGCCGGCCACATCAAAAGGGGAGAACCAAATTGTTTGGTTTAATTTATAAAATAAACCAAGTGTGGTTTGTTTTATAAAATTATGGATGATATAAATTTTATAATAAACCAAGATTTGGTTTATTTTTCATGAAAATTAAAATGAACCATGGATTTGTTTATTTTATTTTATAAAATCAATAATGGATTGATTTACCATGATAAAGAAATTTATATAAAGAAATTTATATAAAGAAATTTATTTTTCATGGAAATTAAAATGAACCATGGATTGGTTTATTTTATTTTATAAAATCAATAATGGATTGATTTACCATGATAAAGAAATTTATATAAAGAAATTTATATAAAGAAATTTCTTTTCATAAGAAAAAAAAGGGAGACATGGTTGCTTTTATCATAAATTAAATTATGATAAAAACTTGGCATGATGGAATAAATCATAGAAAAATTTATATGATAAATTTCTTATAAAAATTTATTCCATAAAAAGGAGACTTGGCGATTGAGAGGCTACTATATAAAGGAACCAAGACAAGGCTTGGAAATCAATCTAAGAGATCTAGAAATAAGCCCTCTCTCTCTCTCCTTCTCTTCCTCTCCCTCCTCTAGTGCCGCCGGCCCTAAAAGGAGGATCCCTTTGTTGCCGTGAGCTTCATCCACCAAGCAGCTGCCGAAGAAGAAGAAGAAGTGGGCGCAACTCCTTCCTTCCTCCCGGAATCTTGATTCCGTTCTTCGTTTGGTGGTTAGTCTTCCCATCTCTCTCTTGGTATTCTTGTCGTGCCTTTGGAGAATCTAGTAGTTCTTGTCGGCACGAAACTCGTGGCTTTGCGAAGTTATCTCGAAGAAAACTCGGCGTGAATGCGAATAGAGGCGGAGCTTCCAAGGGACGCTTACGGTTGGATCTCGTCCCTTCCTTCGAGTTACGCGAGGTATTAAGTAAATTAGTTTACTTTCTGCAAAATTTTAATATATGATCATGTCTCCACAATATAAGGTTGCATGCTTAGATGTGTGGTTAAATAATTTGGAAAATTATTTATGCTAAATCTTCCGCTGCACGTAATAAATTTTAAAATTACGAACCCGCATCCATGTCAACATGCACCCGGTCCCAACATTGTGAAAATTCACATAAATCACCTTCAACCTCCCCTTGTATCATGAGGATACACAAGGTACATACTTGAAGGGTTAGGTCCCATCCTAACCATGGAATCATGGTGAAGGTCCCAAACCCTAAAGGGTCTTAGGGTACCCTTAAAAATTTCCCAAAATTATATTTTATTCTATATTCATCATGAGAACACATTAGTAAACATGAGTGAGGTTTTTAACATCACCTTGGACCCAAAACCTATGGTGGCCGAAAGTTTAGGATTAGGGTTCATGGTTTCTTTTCAACATAAAATCCCAAACAAAACTTCATATCATGATAAACTTCAAGGAGAACTATTATACCACAGGTGAGGGAGTCTTACCTTAGACTATCTTGGTTATAGACCTTAGTTTTGGGAGAAGGATGAAGACCTTGTTGCCTTTTGACCACCTCTAGCCTTTGTAACCTTGAACAAAAACCTTGGATCTTGAAGGAGAGGCCTTCTTGGGAACTTTTCCCAAGGGAAAACCCTCCTATGGGGTTCGGCTAGAAGGATGAAGAAGAAGAAGGGGAGAGGCTTGGTGGATGAAGAGAAGAGAAATAACTCTTAAGTCTTAAGTTATCTCTCATTTATACACAATGAAGAGGGGCAAGTGAAGAGACATGGTGCCTCCTCTCATGGTGACTCTTCACTTCCTTTAGCCTTAACAAAAATTCACTTCATTCCCTCATAGCACTCTCTTGCTAGGTGAATTGGTTAGTGCATGCATGGTGGTACAAGAGGTCCAAGGTTCAATCCTTGGTCCATGCACTTTATTTTTATTTTATTTTATTTTTATTTTATTATTTCGAAAATTCCCTTAAAACTCACCCATAATCATGCTAATATTCCTCATTAAAACCCATTTATATTTATATTAAATTTTACCTAAAATCTACCAATAACCATGGTACTAAAAAGCCCATATAAGGCCCATTAGTACTTAGTTTCTCAATTTAAATGAGAAAAATCATGGATTTCTAGGCTAAGGTTCGTACTAATATCTCTAGGTCCCTTGGAAAATTATCTAGATATGATCAATATTTTAAAGAAAATATTAAGAAAATTTTTTGGGTCGTTACAGATGATGCATTAGGTTTTATCTTATTGATTACAAATTTTAACAGATGTGTCACACCCCTAAGAGCCTCATAACAACAACAATAATAACTAAGCTTTATTCCATTAGGTGGGATCGACTATATGGATCCTTCTACGTCATTAGACTTTGCCCCCTATTATATCATAATCTATATTTAAATATAATTTATTTTATTTTATTGTTGTCAACCAAGACTTTTTTGGTCTTCCTCTCTCTCGTTTAATGTGCGTATTTATCATAGTTTCACATCACCTAACAAGGGCATTAATTGGTTGTCTAAGTACATGTTCGTACAATCTCAAACGTCTCTCTCGAAGTTTTTCCTCAATAGATGCAACTCCAACTTTCTCTCTAATGTTCTCATTCCTTATTCTGTCCATCCTCGTATGTCCACACATCCACCTTAACATCCTCATCTTTGCAACTTTCATCTTTTGCTCATGTGCCTAAGTCATAGCCTAATATTCAGTACCATATAACAAAGGAGGTCTAATTGTCGTTTTGTAAAACTTCCCTTTATGTTTTATAGGTACTTTTCAATCAACTAAACACCCGACGCTAACCTTTATTTCAACCATCCTGCTTGTATTTTATATAAGACATCTCTCTCAATTCTTCTATCACTTTGCATAAATGATCCTAAATACTTAAAGTTTTCAGTTTTAGACAACTCTTCATCTCCTATCTTAACAATTGTCTAATTACATCTAATATTGCTAAACTTAAATTCCATATATTCTGCCTTTACTCTATTAAGCCTAAAACCTTTTGCTTTCAGTGTTTTCCGCCAAGATTCTAGTTTGACATTTATTCCTTCATGTGTCTCATCTATTAAAATGATATCATCTGTAAACAACATGCAACATGGTACTATATCTTAAATGTGTCCAGTGAGTTCGCCCATGATTAGTGTAAAAAAATAGGTCTTAGAGCTGATCCTTGATGTAACCCTATCTTTATTGGAAATGCTTCAATTAATCCGCCTGAAGTCTTCACTTTGGTCGTTATATTTTCGTACATATCTTTAATTAGTTCAATATATGTTACACTAACGCCTCTCTTTTCTAGAATTCTTCATATAATTTATCTTGGGACCCTATTATAAGATTTTTATAAATCAATGAATACTATGTGTAGATTTTTCTTTTGTTCCCGATACTTTTCAATTAATTGTCTAAGAAGATGTATAACTTCTATTATCGACATTCCAAGCATGAACCCAAATTGATTTTCGGTCACCGTGGTCTCATTCCTTAATCTTTTTTTCTATTATTCTTTTCCAAAGTTTCATGGTATGACTCAATAGTTTAATATCCCTATAGTTTGCACAATTTTGTACGTCTCCTTTGTTCTAATATAAGGAACTAGAGTACTTACCCTCCATTGATTAGACATTTTTTTAGTTTTAATATCATCTAAAAATAATTTTGCAAGCTATTCAATACCTTATTTTCCTAAGTACTTTCATACCTCTATTGGGATATGATCTGGTCCCATGACTTTTCCATTTTGTATCCCTTTCAAAGCTTGTCTACTTTTGAAGTTTGAATTCTACGATAAAAATTAAAATTTCTATATTCATTTGAACTACTTAAATTGCCTAAGTTAAGTTGGTCCTCTAAACCTTCATTAAAAAGTTGATGAAAATAAATCCTTCACCGCTCTTTTATTTCTTTATCATTTACTAGTATTCTATTGCATTCATTTTTAATACATCTTATTTGGCTATAGTTTCTTGTTTTCCTCTCTCTCACTTTAGCTATTTTATAAATGTTTCTTTCCCCTTCTTTTGTATCTAATTTTTGATATAATCATTCAAAAGTTTTATTTTTTGTTTCATTCATTGTTTTCTTAGCCTCTTTCTTAGCTATTGTATATTTTTTTTATATTTTTCTCGTTCTTATAAATATATAATTCCTTATAGGCTATTCGTTTTTTCTTAACTTTCTTTTATACTTTCTCATTCCACTACCAAGATTCCTTACTTGGTGGTGCATGTCCCTTGGATTCACCGAGTACACCCTTAGCTACTATTTTCAACTTTGATATCATCTTATTGTTGATGCAGTCTGACCCTGATTGTTGTTTTGGTGTTGACACCGATTATAGTTTAGGTTAATGAGATAATTGAGATTAAGTCCTGATTGGGGACTGGGCACGGAGTTGGATGAAATCCTATCTTTGAGAGCTAGGTTGATTGAAATCTTGGCTTGGAGGGCCAGGTCCTAGCTTGGAGAGCTAGGTTGATTGAAATCCTGGCTTGGAGGGCCAGGTCATAGCTTGGAGAGCTAGGTTGGATGAAATCCTGGCTTGGAGGGTCAGGTCCTAGCTTGGAGAGCTAGGGTGATTGAAATCCTGGCTTGGAGGGCCAGGTCCTAGCTTGGAGAGCTAGGTTGGATGAAATCCTGGCTTGGAGGGTCAGGTCCTAGCCTGGAGGGCTAGGTTGGAAGAAATCCTGGCTTGGATGGCCAGGTCCTAGCTTGGAGAGCTAGGTTGGATGAAATCCTCGCTTGGAGGGTTAAGTCCTAGCTTGGAGAGCTAGGTTGGATGAAACCCTGGCTTGGAGGGCCAGGTCCTAGCTTGGAGGGCTAGGTTGAAGTCCCGGTGAGTGAAACTGGGCACGGAGCCTTGGACCGGGGGACTAAGAACGAGTCAGAGATGGGCTGGAAGCTTGTTCTCGTGACTTAGAGGAGATTTGACCTTGCCTGGCTCGGTCTGGTGACCGATCAGGGAAGTTGGCACGTAGTTCTCTCGTGGATCGGTCTGGTGACCGATCCAGCTATGTCTGATCGGTCTGGTGATCGATCAGGGAGCATACAGTGAGTTTGGGAACCTTACTGATCTGCTCCTGATCGGTCTAGTGACCTATCAGGGAGCATACAGTGAGTTTGGGAACCTTACTGATCGACTCCTGATCGGTCTGGTGACCGATTAGGGATACTATTCAGATCGTTCTGGTGAACGATCAATTGTCGCGAACTTCTCACTATAACCGATCAGGCTGGAGCCTGATCGGTCGAAGAGTGGCCTGATCGGTCACCAGTCCGATTAGGTCACACCCTGATCGGTCTGGGGACCAATCAGGAGGATTGAACTGCGAAGCTGGAAAGACTTGGATCGGTCTGGTGATCGATCACGAAGGAGTCGCGATTTCTGATTTCTCACTGGGGACCGATCAGGCTGGAGCCTGATCGGTCTGAACCCATCCTGATTGGTCTGGTGACCGATAAGGAGTCCCTCTGATCGGTCCATTGATCGATCTGTAGCTGGCAGCTTTAATTCAAAAATGTTGTCAGAGTTCTGATTGCGTTCTGTTTCTCTTCTAATCACCACTGATATGTTCTGTTGTTTTGATCTTCTGTTGATTTGTTGTTCTAATGAGCTGCTAAGTGTACAGATGAATCAGGTTTGCACAAGGAGAGTCAAAAAGAGGCTTTTGCTACATCAGGTTTGGTAGGGATCCATCTCAGGTTGCAACGGATGCAGGCGCTGCTGACTGGGGCTCGTCTGAGGGAAGCTCAGGGAGTCCAGGAGAGCTCAGTGGTAGGTAGGCAGTTGCAGTTGAGCAGTTGGGAGCTGCAGAGAGGTGGTTGTGACCTAGCGATCAGTGGGAGAGGCTTAAGGGCTTGGTAGCGATGAAGCCTCAAAGAACACTTGATCACTTCTCTGGTTCTTGAGACAAGCTGCTTCTCCATCTGTTGTGCATCACTCTGAAGCAGCTGAAGCTTTGAGCTACATTCTGATACTTGAGCGCTTGGAAGAAGAAACAAGGAGCTTGGTGAGTCCATCAGCAAGAAGACACGAAGAGGGAGTTCTTGCGTGTGATCTGTGCTGAGTGGAGCTCGGTGAGGAGTTCACTTGTGTTTTTTCTGTCCTAAGTGCTCTGTAAGCTTCCTTTGTGTTTCATTGTACTTAGTTTCATATACACTGATTGAAACGCTGTGGAGAGGTTACTCCACTGAGAAGGAGGTTGCATTCTATTCGGATTTCCGGGGCTTGATCTGCCAACGATCAAGGGATCGCCCACCTCACGGGCATGCCAAGGAGTAGGGGCAAGTTATCCCCGAATCTTGTAAATCCTCCTTGTTACCGTTTTGTGCTTGTGTTTAGTTTCTGCATCTCTGTTTTTGTATTGCTTCCGCTGTGCTGCGACTAACCCTTGAAGTGCAGAAATCTGTTAAGTGAAAGTAATTTTTGTGTCTGGCTATATTCACCCCGCCTCTCTAGCCATCCAAGTTCCAACAAGTGATATCAGAGCTTGGGGCTCTGTTCAAGCGGCTTAACATCCGAGAGCTATCAACAATGGCTTTGAGAGAAGGATTTAGCACCACTCGACCTCCCTTCTTCGATGGATCATATTTTCAGTATTGGAGGTCTCGCATAGAGTACTACCTCAAGACCGACATTGGAATGTGGTTCTTCGTGAAGGAAGGCTTCACCCCTCCAAGAGACGCGGAGGGAAAAGAGTTGGAGTCTTCACGGTGGTCGGCTGAGCAAACACGAAAAGGAGAAGCCGATGCGAAGGCGGTGGTGACTTTGCAATGTGGAATGAACAAAGACCAACTAATCAAGGTTGGTCCCTTTACAAGCGCAAAGGATTTGTGGAATAAACTCATCGAACTCCATGAGGGTACCCGAGATTTGAGAATAGCCAAGAGGGATTTGTTCCTCAACCAACTACAAAATCTCTCCATGAAGGAGAGTGAAACGGTAAGCGAACTTCATAGTAGATTCAAAGAGGTATTGAATGGTCTCCACTCCATTGACGAAAAGGTCGAGAACCGCGACCTTGTGAGGTATGTGTTAAAAGCTTTTCCAAGGAATGCCTTGTGGTCATCCATGGTAGATGCCTACAAGGTTTCTAAGGACTTGTCAATTGTAAAATTAGATGATTTATTTTGTGAAATGGAGTTACATGAAATGGCTAACAAAGGCCCCAAGGAGAAGGGGATTGCTCTAGTTGCAGGGGAAAAGACTAAGAAGGAGAGGAAGAAGAAAAAGAAGAAGGAGAAGGAAGTCTCTTCATCTTCATCCTCATCCGAGTCCGAGTCTGAATCCAGGAGGATGGCAGCGGGTCTTCTTCCTCCGAGATGACCAACTTTCTTAGAAGAATGATGAGGAAGAGCCGGCGCTTCAAGGGTAAAGGTAACCTTAGTGAAGTTAAGATTGATAAGTCTAATGTTACTTGTTATGAGTGTAGCAAGAAAGGGCACTTCAAGAAGGACTGCCCAAAACTCAAGAAAAAGGAGGATAAATCAAAGAAAAAGAAGAAGGCCTTGAAGGCCACATGGGATGAATCATCCTCTAGCTCATTCGAAGAAGAGAAGGAGGAGAAGAGTACACACCATGTAGCACTCATGACTCTTGAAGGAGAAGAGAGCAGTGATGAATCCACGGACTCCTCAAACGCGGCTTCATCATCTTCGGATGATGAAGAGATAATCTCTCCTAAATTGGATAAATGTTATAGAACCATTGCATGCTTAACCGAATTGTTAAAGAAGTTAAAAGGAAAAATTAAATCATTGAAAGTAGAAGTTGAACAATTGAAATCCTCTAAGGATGAGGATATTGATGATTTGCATGTAGAGATGTTAGAAGATGAAAACAAATCATTGAAGAGTGAGGTTGAGAGACTCAAGAGTGTTCTTGAGAAATTCTCAACAAGCTCAAAGACTTTAGATATGATTTTGAATGCACAAAGGGTGGTTTACAATAGGGTCGGTATTGGTTACCGACCTAAAGAACCATCATTTGTTTCCTTAATGTCTAGGACTGATGTTAGACCACTTAAGACTCCTAGGGTTCAAAGGAAAGTGGTCAAGGCATGAGTGCCTAAGTCTTGCATAGTAGGTGCTTTAGGTCCCAAGATTTGGGTACCTAAATCTTCTATCTTTCGTATTGTGTAGGTTGTGATTGAGGGGGAGCATCTATCAATTTGGTTCGTTGATAGTGGGTGCTCCAAACATATGACCGGTGATATATCCTTATTCACTACCGTTCAAAGAAAAAGTAGAGGTAATGTTTCCTTTGGTAACAATGGTAGTCTTAAGGTTGTAGGAATAGGAGACATTCAAATATCCGAATGTCTTAGGATTAAGAATGTCCTTCTAGTCAAGGGGATGTCATTTAATCTCCTAAGTGTCAGTCAATTGTGTGATGCGGGTTACACAATTAATTTTCAATCAAGTCAATGTCATGTTAGACAACATGACACATTTGACACGGTACTAGTAGGCACAAGAGTAGATAACATTTACCAAGTTTCCTTTAAAAGTGCTACTAATACTTTTGTTAAGTGTTTCATGTCAAGAGAAGATGAGCCCACCCTTTGGCACCGGAGACTAGCGCACGTGAACATGAAGAATATCCGAAAATTGACCAACAAGGGACTAGTTCGTGGCTTACCAAGCATCAAGTATGAAAAGGACAAACTTTGTGATGCATGTTAAATGGGTAAGCAAACAAAATCTGCACATAAAGGTAAAATCACTGTAAGTACTTCTACCATTTTGGATTTACTTCACATGGACTTGTTTGATTGTAGCACTATTATATCCTTGAATGGTAGTAGATATTATTTTGTGATCATTGATGATTTTACTAGATATACATGGACCTATTTTCTAAAATATAAGGACCAAACCTTAGATATTTTTATTTCATTTTGTAGAAGAGTTGAAAATGAAAAATCATCAACAATTAAAACAATAAGAAGTGATCATGGAGGCGAATTCCAAAATCAAAGATTTTTAGAGTTTTGTCAAGAGAGAGGGTATAGACACGAGTTCTCTACTCCTAGAACACCACAACAAAATGGTGTTGTGGAGAGGAAGAACCGGGTCTTACAAGAGGCCGCACGAAGCATGCTCAATGAGTACTCCTTACCGAGCTACTTATGGGCTGAAGCTGTAACACAGCTTGCTACGTGCAAAATCGAGTCCTCATACATAGATTTCTAGGGAAGACTCCTCTTGAACTCTGGTTTAGGAAACCACCTACAGTTAAACACCTTAGGGTGTTTGGTTGTAAGGTGTTTATCCTAAACACCAAGGACCATCTTGGGAAGTTCACAGCAAAAACTGATGAAGGGATACTGGTCGGGTACTCCCTCGTCAGCAAAGCTTACCGAGTCTACAACAAGAAGTCTAGATTGGTTGAAGAGTCTTCTGATGTTGTTTTTGAGGAAATTCCTAAAGTAAATGATCAATCAAAAGATGTAGAAGGAGTACAATTCGAACTTAGGAAACTAAGTTTGGATGGAAGTCCGAGTGTTGTTGATGGTGATGAGTCTGATGACGGTGAGCCTAGACAACCCATAGATTAGCCGAATCCTGAGGCTGAGCTTGGGTCTAGTGACACCATAAAAGAAACACCACCAACACCAAGGCAAACTAGGTTAGCCTCTAGTCATCCCCAAGACCAAATTGTTGGAGACATCCATCATGGGGTTAGGACTAGATCATTCTTCAGGAATGAGGCTAATGAAGTTGCCTTAATTTCTGAAATTGAACCTAGAAAAATTGACGAGACATTAAATGATCCTGATTGGATCATTGCCATGCAAGATGAACTAGGTCAATTCGAAAGAAGTCAAGTTTGGGACTTAGTCCCTAGACCTAAGAAGACCACCATTATTGGAACCAAATGGGTCTTCAAAAATAAATTGAACCATAAGGGAGAAATCATAAGAAACAAGGCACGCTTAGTAGCCAAGGGCTATAGTCAAGTTGAAGGCCTTGATTACGATGAGACCTATGCTCCCGTGGCACGATTAGAGTCCATCCGATTGATGTTTGCATTTGCAGCACATCGAGGTTTCAAGCTCTACCAAATGGATGTCAAATCGACCTTTCTAAATGGTTTAATAAGAGAAGAGGTCTATGTCGAACAACCTCCGGGGTTTGAGAGTACCGAATTCCCAAACCACGTGTTCAAGCTCAAGAAGGTGCTCTACGGCCTTAAACAAGCACCCAGGCTTGGTATGAGCGGTTGTCGACATTTCTAATTGAAAAAGGTTTTGTAAGAGGACAAATAGACCCTACACTATTTCTACGAAGAGATGGTGATAATATATTTGTAGCCCAAGTGTATGTCGATGACATAATTTGTGGCTCAAACAATAAGGGCTATTTAAATGAATTTATTGGACACATGGAGAGTGAATTTGAAATGAGTCTAGTGGGAGAGTTGACTTTCTTCCTTGGACTCGAAATCAAGCAAACTCGAGATGGAATCCATGTGCACCAATCAAAGTACACTCAAGAGATGCTCCGAAAATTTAACATGAGTGATTCTAAAGAGGTAACCACTCCCATGGCTACAAACACACGGTTAGACAATGATGAGAGTGGTAAACCTGTTGACTTAACTCAATATCGGAGCATGATAGGTAGTTTGCTATACCTCACAGCTAGTCGACCTGATATACTTTTTGCTGTGGGTATGTGCGCTAGGTATCAAGTTTGTGCCAAGGAATCTCATTTAATTGTTGTTAAGAGAATTTTGAGATACCTTAAGGGCACAATTGGAGTTGGTCTTTGGTACCCCCGTACCGAATCATTTGACCTAATTGGCTACACCGATTCCGACTATGCTGGGTGCAAGTTGGATCGGAAGAGCACGAGTGGGGGTTGCCAATTCTTAGGATCATCACTAGTTAGTTGGTCAAGTCGGAAGCAACATTGTGTTGCTCTCTCCACGACCGAGGCAGAATATATCGCCATGGGAGAGAGTGTATCACAATTGTTGTGGATGATTCATACACTAGAGGACTATGGATTAACTACAAGGGTGTGCAAGTGTTGTGTGACAACATAAGCAAGATAAACCTAACAAAGAATCTAGTCCACCATTCTAGGACCAAGCATATTGAAGTGCGTCACCACTTCATTAGAGATCATGTTGCTAGAGGAGATATTGTACTCTCACATGTAGAGTCCAAATCAAACCTAGCGGACATTTTCACTAAACCACTTCCCGAGAATGAATTTAGTTTCTTACGAAGGGAATTGGGAATGTGTCGCGCTTCATAGGATGAAAAAGCATTCAAAACCCTTCATGATCAATTCGAATTGTTGGGAACAATTATTGGGTAACATGGGGACATCTCACACAAACTATAAGGTTTAACAAAATATTTTTGTTTGCTAGATATGGGGTGAGATGCTAGGATCAACCTAATTACTCAAAATGTCAATGCATCCCTTGAGAAATTAGGTTGACGAGATAATAATCATTAAGTTGACCAAGTATGGGGAAAACCAATGCATAACATATGTGTACTTGGCTCCATGATCATACTTGGACATTCCAATCAAGGAAACTTGATTGGAGACTTTATTTTGATACAAACTTGGTTAAACATTGAATGGATGTTTGTGTTGCATTTGACTCCACTTGGTTGGAGCAAATTGATTTGTAAATCCATAAGGACCTTTGATCCTTGTTCAGGGACAATTATAGTCAAGGGAACACCTCCAAGATCGAAAATCTTCCATCTGATCAATCGAATTCGATAGAATCTGAAACTGAAGTTTCAGACTCGTATCAGAAAATTTCTGATACCTGATCGGTCCACAGACCGATCAGACATAGGGCTGATCGGTCCACAGACCGATCAGGAGTCGGCCTGATCGGTCCAATTGACCGATCCAGCTATTTCGCGAGAAATTGTCAAAACTTTCTGTGTTGGCCTGGATCGGTCCCCAGACCGATCTGGCCCCCTGTGGTGATCGGTCCACCGACCGATCAGGAGGGTCACAGAAAACTCACGAAACATTCTGTTCGCTCCCTGATCGATCGGCAGATCGATCAGGGGCTTGCCTGATCGGTCACCCGACCGATCAGGACCAAGCCAGACCGATCAGGCTGGACCCTGATCGGTCTGGGCGCTCCTGGATCGAACGGTGATCCGTTCGATTGCAATAAATTTGGTTGGTGATCGGTCCACCAACCATTTAATCACGCCTCCACTTACTTCTCATACCCTAGCGCCAAACTACTCCCTCATCTGTTTTCGACGAGCTTCTTCTCCTTCTGGCGTGGCTTCTTGCGTCCTCTCCTTGCTGCTGAGTTCTTCTTCCTGCTGTTGGTGTTTTCAGCAACTCCTAGCTGCGAGCTCATTCTTCCCTGGCTGGGTGAGCACTCGAGTCTCTTCTGCTCCCTGCATTCTGAGTCCTCTCGAGCTCTCTAAGAAATTGCGAGTTCTGTAGGTTCCCATCTTCTCCAGATTTCTCACATCATGGTGCCAAAGTAAGCATTTTGTGCGATTCTTAATTGTGCGATTCTTGCAGTTATCATTTTTTGAGAGCTAATCATAATTTCTATCTTGTGATGTGTATGTGTCGTGCCCTTGTCTTGACCCTAAACCTCACTGATTATTGATCAAAATTTTGGGTGTGTGTCATGATCTGATTCTTCCCTTGATTAATGATCAAACCTTATTTCATTGATTAAACCTTTCTTGGCTCAATATTTTTGTGTGTGCTCAATTCCATAACTCAATCTGTTGCCATAACTTATTGTTTCCACCATTAGAAAATCCTCCAAAGGTAAAGAACCAGTTGAGGGAAGCTCGAAGGGCAAAGGCCCTTCATCATCCGCACCCTCTCGAAGGCCTCAGCCTTCATCGAGTTCTCGATTCCCTAACACTGCTTTTGAGCAAGCGTTTCAGACCCGAACTTTCAAGCTTCTTTCTTGCAGGTCGATTGATAGACCTTTCTTGGCTGAACATTGTCCCTCTATCCTCGAGGTGGTTGATTTTTACAACCTCAAATTCTTTCTTTCCCTTGAGCGGACAATCAACTATGACCATGTCTCTGAATTCTATAATAACTTGCAACAAGGACCGCAAGGGGGCTTTGATTTCACTACTCGGGTAGCCAAGAGGAATCTTGACTTCTCCTATGATGTCTTGGTGGAGTATCTTGGTGGTCGACGATCGTCTAATTTCTATTCCATCTACCCAGAGCTTCCTGACCCCTTACTGCCTCCATTTGACGGCGTCACCCCCGATGGCATTTACGAGCATTTCTTTGGCCATCCCAGACCAGCTGGCCTCGATGAGTTAGGTCCTGATTTTCCTACCTTTGCGGCCCTTCGACTTTCTCCTATTGATTACATTCTTTTCAAGATAATCACCAACTGCATTCTGTCGATTACTTCCAAACCCTTGACTGAGATTCGTCCGTATCACTGTTTGATGCTCTATGGCATGCACCGCCATTTGAACTTTGACATCATGGAGAGCATCTTTCAGTCGATCATATATTATAGAGAGCCCAGCCGCCGCACTGTTTATATGCCTTTCGGTCACGTCATCACTGACTGGCTTCAGTCAGTTGGTGTTGATGTGACCAAGGGCATGACAATGCCTATGGTTAGACAGGATTTTCGATTGGGTAGACGCGCGTTTGCTAAATCTGGCATCGTTGTTGGGTCTGACGATCAGAGTCTTGTGTGGAAGGACGGGCGAGGTCTTGGCAAGCTTCCTCGGGGCGCACATGTTCAGGTACCAGCAGCTCCGGCTGCACATCCGGAGGCGCTCGCCACTGCTGCTGACTACGACTACGAGCCAGATCCCGACATCCGCTGGCAGGTTTCGGAGCTGGAGCTAACGATGCAGCATGAGATTCATATCTCCGAGCTCTGGCGCCTGGAGGTCCGGTCTGAGTTTCGGTCCTTCGATTGCCGACTTCACGCGTTAGAGTCTGATGTCTCAGGGATCTGGTCCCAGCAGCAGACTTGGTACGATGAGTGGCGCCAGCATACGTTTCCAGGAGCTGCGCCCTCTGGCAGTACTGCACCGGGGTCCTTCATACCTGATGATGACACGACCTACGACCCTATGCAGGCCGATGACCCCCCCTCCCCCCCCCCCCCCCCCCCGATGATTGACTGTGGTTGCACTTTGCCTTTGATCTTGTGGTTGTATCTGACTATTTGACGGATATGTCCGTTCTGACTATTTGCCTGTTATGGCTTTGTGTTGATTTTGACTATGCTTTGATGTGGTGTTATGCATCTGACCATTTGACTGTTTTGGATTCATGATGTGCTTGACTATTTAGTTATGATTTCATGCTATGATTATCTGACTAGATTTCGCTTTATGATTAATATCTTATGTTTATGTTGTTTACCTTCATGATTTCATGCTATTTGACTATGATTTCATGCCTTGATTTATATGATGCATATGATTGCTATATCCTGCTTTATCTTTATCACATAGTTTCATATGCTTTCAAAATTAAAACATATACTTGTTATTTTGGGAGAACCCCTAGGTTTGAGGGGGAGAGATTTTTAAACTTAACAACCAGTCTACACCCTTTTCGGTGTTTGACAAAGGGGGAGAGAGTGGTTAGTTAAGTTTGGGATAATTACAAGCTTAACTGTTGTAGGGGGAGGATCCTGATTCTCCTACGATAGTGAAATTTGAGACCTTAGATTTCAAATCCCTAAACATAAAATCGGGTTGTCAAACAACAAAAAGGGGGAGATTGTTGATGCAGTCTGACCCTGATTGTTGTTTTGATGTTGACACCGATTTTGGTTTAGGTTAATGAGATGATTGAGATTAAGTCCTAGTCTGGGGACTGGGCACGGAGTTGGATGAAATCCTAGCTTGGGAAGCTAGGTGATTGAAACCCTAGCCTGGAGGGCTAGGTTGGGTGAAATCCTGGCTTGGAGGGCCAGGTCCTAGCCTGGAGGGCTAGGTTGGATGAAATCCCAGCTTGGAGGGCCAGATCCTAGCTTGGAGGGCTAGGTTGGATGAAATTTCGGCTTGGAGGGCCAGGTCCTAGCTTGGAGGGCTAGGTTGGATGAAATCCCGGCTTGGAGGGCCAGGTCCTAGCTTGGAGGGCTAGGTTGGATGAAATCCCAACTTGGAGGGCTAGGTTGGATGAAACCCTGGCTTAGAGGGTCAGGTCCTAGCTTGGAGGGCTAGGTTGAAGTCCCGGTGAGTGAAACTAGGCACGGAGTCTTGGTCCGGGGGACTAAGAACGAGTCAAAGAAGGGCTGGAAGCTTATTCTCGTGACTTAGAGGAAATTTGACCTTGCCTGGATCGGTCTGGTGACCAATCAGGGAAGTTGGCACGAAGTTCCCTCGTGGATCGATCTGGTAACCGATCCAGCTATGTCTGATCGGCCTGGTGACCGATCAAGGAGCATACAGTGAGTTTGGGAACCTTACTAATCGGCTCCTGATCGGTCTGGTGACTGATCAGGGAGCATGCAGTGAGTTTGGGAACCTTACTGATCGACTCCTGATCGGTCTGGTGACCTATCAGGGATACTATTCAGATCATTCTGGTGACGATCAATTGCCACGAGCTTCTCACTATAACCGATCAAGCTGGAGCCTGATCGGTCGGAGAGTGGTCTGATCGGTCACCAGTCTGATCAGGCCACACCCTGATCGGTCTGGGGACCGATCAGGAGTGTTGGACTGCGAAGCTGGAAAGACTGGGATCGGTCTGGTGATTGATCACGAAGAAGTCGCGATTTCTGATTTTTCACTGAGGACTGATCAGGCTGGAGTCTGATCGGTTTTAGCCCATCCTGATCGGTCTGGTGACCGATCAGGAGTCACTCTGATCAGTCCGGGGATCGATCAGAAGCTGGCAGCTTTAATTCAAAAACGCTGTCAGAGTTCTGATTGCGTTCTGTTTCTCTTCTTATCACTACTGATATGTTCTGATGTTTTGATCTTCTGTTGATTTGCTATTCTAATGAGCTGCTAAGTGTGCAGATGAATCAGGTTTACACAAGGAGAGTCAAACAGAGGCTTTTGCTACATCAGGTTTGGCAGGGATCCATCTCAGGTTGCAACGGATGCCGGCGCAGCTGGAGCTGCTGACTGGGGCTCGTCTGAGGGAAGCTCAGGGAGTCCAGGAGAGCTCAGTGGTAGGTGGGTAGTTGCAGTTGAGCAGCTGGGAGCTGTAAAGAGGTGGCTGTGACCTGGCGATCAGTGGGAGAGGCTTAAGGGCTTGGTAGCGATGAAGCCTCAGTAGAACACTTGATCACTTCTCTGGTTCTTGCGACAAGCTGCTTTCTCCATCTGTTGTGCATCACTCTGAAGCAGCTGAAGCTTTGAGCTACATTCTGATACTTGAGCGCTTGGAAGAAGAAACAAGGAGCTTGGCGAGTCCATTAGCAAGAAGACACGAAGAGGGAGTTCTTGCGTGTGATCTGTGCTGAGTGGAGCTCGGTGAGGAGTTCGCTTGTGTTCTTTCTGTCCTAAGTGCTCTGTAAGCTTCCTTTGTGTTTCATTGTGCTTAGTTTCATATACACTGATTGAAACGCTCTGGAGAGGTTACTCCACCGAGAAGGAGGTTGCATTCTATCCGGATTTCCAGGGCTTGATCTACCGATGATCAAGGGATCGCCCACCTCACGGGCACGCCAAGGAGTAGAGGCAAGTTATCCCCGAACCTTGTAAATCCTCCTTGTTAGCGTTTTATGCTTGTGCTTAGTTTAGGGTTTAGTTTCTGCATCTCTGTTTTTGTATTGCTTCCGCTGTGTTGCGACTAACCCTTGAAGTGCAGAAATCTGTTAGGTGAAAGCGATTTTTGTGTCTGGCTATATTCACCCCCCCCCTCCCCCCTCTCTAGCATGTTGATGCAGTCTGACCCTGATTGTTATTTTGGTGTTGATACCGATTTTAGTTTAGGTTGATGATTATGATTGAGATTAAGTCCTGGTTGTGGACTAGGTATACCTAGTGGGACTAGGTTTGATGGAATCATAACCTGGAGGGTTAGGTGTGAAAAGTCCTAGCTTGGAGGGCTAGGTGTGGAAAAGTCCTAACCTGGAGGGTTATGTGTGAAAAGTCCTAGCTTGGAGGGCTAGGTGTGGAAAAGTCCTAACCTGGAGGGTTAGGTGTGAAAAGTCCTAGCTTGGAGGGTTAGGTGTGAAAAGTCCTAGCTTGGAGGGCTAGGTGTGAAAAAGTCCTAATCTGGAGGGTTAGGTGTGAAAAGTCCTAGCTTGGAGGGCTAGGTGTAAAATGTCCCAGCTTGGAGGGCTAGGTGGATGAAATCCCGGCTTGGAGGGCCAGGTCCTAGCTTGGAGGGCTAGGTTGGATGAAATATCGGTGAGTGAAGCCGGGTCCTGGTGAGTGAAGCCAGGTTGACTGAAGTCCCGGTGAGTGAAGCTGGGCATGGAGTCTTGGTCCGAGGGATCAAGCACGAGTTAGAGAAGGGATGGAGGCTTGTTCTCGTGACTTGGAGTGGATGTGGCCTTTCCTGGATCGGTCTGGTGACCGATTAGGGAAGTTGGCACGGTGCTCCTTCGTGGATCGGTCTGGTGACCGATCCAGCGATGACTGATTGGTCTGGTGACCGATCAGGGAGCACATAGTGAGGTTGGGAACCTACTGCTCAGCTCCTGATCGGTCTGGTGACCGATCAGGGAGCATGCAGTTCGCTTACTGTTCTGCTCCTGATCGGTCTGGTGACCGATCAGGGAGCATACATTGAGTTTGGTTCTCTCTACTGCTCGGCTCCTAATCGGTCCGGTGACCGATCTGGATCACTGTTCAGATTGTTCTGATGAACGATCAAGTGTCGTGGAGTTCTCGCTATCACCGATCAGGTTGGAGCCTGATCGGACGGGGAGCTTCCTGATCGGTCTGGTGACCGATCAGGTCACAGCCTGATCGGTCTGGTGACCGATCAGGCCCGTGTGGCCGCGAAAGCTGGGAGTCCCAGCAAAGCTGTGGATCGGTCCGGTGACCGATCCACGAGCTCTGAATCAGTCCGGTGACCGATTACTTTAATTCAAAATGCGCTGTCAGAGTTCTAATCGCGCTCTGATCACTTCTGATCACCACTGATACTCCACTGATATGTTCTGATGCTTTGATCTTCTGTTGATTTGCTGCCCTAATGTGCTGCTAAGTGTGCAGGTGACTCAGGGATCATCCAAGGGAAGTCAAAAGAAGGTTTTCGCTACAGCGGTTTTGGCTGTTTGCTTCAGCAGGTTGCAACGTTCTCTGGCGTGAGCTGCAACGACTGAGGAGCTGATGACCTGGGGCTTGACTGGAAGGGATTCAGTGAGTTCAGAGGAGGTCAGGGATAGCTGGCTGTTGCAGGAGAGTAGTTGGGAGCTGTTGCAGAGGAACGGTTGACCTGGCGATGGAAGCTGGTTAAGCTGGGTAGCGGAGAAGAGCGGAACAATTTTTCTGGCTAGAGTGCTTGCTGTGCTATCAGTTCTCCATCTTCGAAAGCTTTGCTCTACACTTGCAATTACTCTACTGTGAATCTTGAGCAACCGTCCGTTACTTGGGCACTTGGAAGAAGAAACATGGAGCTTGAGTCCATCAGCGAGAAGACACAAAGAAGGGAGTTCTTGCGTGAGATCTGCGCTGGGTGGAGCTCGGGAGAAGTTTGCTTGTGTTCTTGTGGTTCTAAGTGCTAAGTAAGATCCTTCTTGTGTTTCCTATACTCTATACTTGATCATCTTGAAACGTTGTGGAGAGGTTACTCCACCGAGAAGGAGGTTGTATTCTATCCGGATTTTTCGGGGCTTGATCTGCCGACGATCAAGGGATCGCCCACCTTAAGGGCACGCCAAGGAGTAGGGGCAAGTTATCCCCGAACCTTGTAAATCCTCTTTGTTAGCGTTTGGTGGTTGTTCTTAGCTTAGGGGTTAAATTCTGCATACTCTGTTTTTATTGCTTCCGCTGTGCTACTAAACGTTTAAGTGCAGAAAACTTAAAAAGTGCTAAGTTTCAGTGTCTGGCTACATTCACCCCCCCCCCCCCCCTCTCTAGCCATCCAAATTCCAATGTAGCCATCCAAGTTCCAACACCCGGGAGGTCCCGGGCGCCCAAGGTGAAAGACAAAACAAAGGAATCAAGAAGTGCTTCGAAACAGGCTTAGGCAGGGCGCCCCAGAGGCCACGGGCGCCCAAGGTCAAAGCAATCGAAGCAAAGTAATATGAAGCCAGCGGACCAAGTCAAGGAGGGCGCCCCCAACGACCCGGGCGCCCCCGTCAGCTCCAGAGCTGATTCGTAGGGGATAAGCGCTGACCAAGCTTCGGATAAAGGTTTTCGGATCCGAAGGCACGTGTCAGGCGCCCCCGACGTCCCAGGCGCCCCCAGGAGCACTATAAAAGGGGCTCGACCCCTAAGGCTTCAACATCACTTTTTCCAACGCCTCCAAGCTCTTTGTTCAAGCGCTCTACTCCGGCAAACTCCGTTCTCGACATTCTAGCGCCGACGACGACCCTCTGCTCCGAAGTACAATCTACACCGGGCGTCGGTAACGAAGAGTGTAATCATTTATTTACTGCAATAATTCTGTATCATACTTTGTAAACCGTTTTGCGCGAATATAGAATTGCCCGTAGTAAACGGTCAAGGACCGTGGGCCTTGGAGTAGGAGCTGACCGGGACTCCGAACCAAGTAAAACCACTTGTGTTCCGTGCTTGTTTGTTTCAATTCCGCTGCGTATTCTCTTCTATTAATCCAAAAGTTTTTCACGATATTCAACCCCCCCTCTATCGTGTTTCTTGATCCAACAAGTGGTATCAGAGCGTGGTAGTTCAAATTTGGTGCAACCACCAATTTGAGAGTTTTTTTTCGGATTTACGAAATTTTAATTTTATTTCTTTTCTTTCTTGTTAATCGAGGTTGGTGCAATACCACTCGATCTTTTTTTCGGATTTACGCCTTTTTCAATTTTAAATTCTTATTTTTTCACCATAAGTCAGAATTGATAAAACGATCAATTTTTGAAAATTTATCATAAACTTTTTTTATTATTTTAATATTTTTTCTCGAAATTCGTGCTACCTTAATTCGAGCAAATTTTCTCCCAATCATTGAAGTCGTACTTTTTCATCACTTTTCAGAATTGACAAAAGTAACATTTTCAAAAAAATTGTCATAAATTTTTTATTATTTTACCTCGAAATTCGTGCAACACTTGTTGAGCTAGTCTCTCTCTCTCCCGCACTACTAATCCAAGTCCAAATCTTGGTACATTTTTGGTGTTTCTTTTGTGTACGAGGTTAAACTAAATGGCCAACCAAGAGTGGAACAGTACCCGTCGACCGCTATTCTCCGGCGAGAACTTCAATTTTTGGAGAAGTCAAATGGAGTCCCTTCTGAAAACCCACATGGACTTATGGTTGATCATCCAAATGAGGTTTAGATTCCCCACAGAAGATGGGATTGCACTCGCCTGGGACAAATTGGATGAACCAACACTCAACATGATCGAGACAGATGCAAAGGCGACTGCAATCCTACAATGCGACCTAACAAAAGATGTATTCAAGCAGATTGGACCATTCGAATGTGCTAAAGAGATGTGGGAAAAGCTGATCAATCTACATGAAGAGAGCTCCGATATTGAGATCTTAGAAGAGTTAGCACCCGACTTCAAAAGTGACTCCGAATCCATTCTAGACTGTGAATTCGAGCCAGATTCAGAAGACGAATTGACTGAGACAAAAATGGTAACCAGTTTCGAATTTTTTTCAGAATTACAATTAAATAATCAGACTGATATTGTAATGGTCGAGGAAGGTATAATTTCTAGTGCAGGGAAAGCTCCAAGAGATCCACCAAAGAAGAAGCTTCAACCTGTACTCGAGTCCGACTCAGACTCGGAATCAGAAGACAATGAAGGAGATCGACCCAAACTGGTCCGATTAGCTCGTGATCATTACAAGAGTACTGGACAAACGATCAGGAAAGGTAAGTTTTCAATATTTGAAAATCCAATATTTATCTCAAATAACATGATTAATTCGTATAAATGAGTTAAGATTAATACATTAGAAAACTTAATTCACAACCTTGCTGATTTTAAAAAACCAAAGTTTTATTTCAATTATGATATAACTTAGATCATTTTTGTCATGTTTGTTTTTTTTATGCTTAGAATTAGGATTGACTAGTTTAAGGACTAAAGAGTTACTTAAAACTTGAAAACCTAGTATTGGGAGGAGGTGAGATGATAGTACGTTAGGGAAGCCCTTCTAATAAGGTCAAATATGTCCTACTTAGTCTGTTTAGTCTGGTGGAACAAGCCGAAGCTACCGATCCAAGACCCAAGCTAGTTAGACCAAAATCTTTCAAGAAGTAACTTGAAGATGAATTTTCTATAAAAGGCTTTGTCAAGGAAAGGGTTGATGATCCAATAAGGCTATGGCCGAAGAAGGCTTAGTGCCTCGCCAAGACCTGGAAGCCAATTATAGAAAACCAAATTCACTTTACTATTGTCAGAGTTGAATCTAACATAAATTTTAAGTAAATCATATATTTAACACTAATTCAAAGATAAAATTAATGCATCTCACAAAACAATTAAGGATATCCTATTTTGTCACTTAGAAATGGATGAGATGCTTAGGACCTAAAAGTTTAGTCCAACCCAACCAACCTTACAAACTGAATTGATAACAACTTTTAAATTTTAAATTTAATTCAACTAAACATCTTTTAAAATTTAAATTTAATTCAACTGAACAACTTTTAAAATTCAAATTTAACTCAACTGAACAACTTCAAAATTCAAATTTAATCCTCTAAATTAATTTTAAATCCTCAAAAAACAAATTTATCTGTTAAACCAAGAGTTAATGTTTCAAGTCATTGTACTTAAAATTAGGTCTCTTTTTCACTTACCTGAAATTTATTTCTTAACATTTACTTCTTTCCTTTACCATTATACAAATTCTAGAAAAATAAGCATAACAAAAAGTCACCTTGGGATTACTTAAGATATTTTTAAGAAAAATGTATGCAGTTCGGGCTCTGATATGTATATTGTTTCGAACTTAAGTTTCTTTTCAAAAACCTTCTATTTTCTCTTGGAAATTATTTTAAATATAGAATTTCTCCTTTTCAGTTCTCTATATTAACTTTTTCAAAAAGGAGAAAGAAATTATGTTTCAAATCATTAAAACAAAATATTTTTTTTAACTTAGTTTTCTTCTCTTTTTGTTTAACTCAAACCCTAAGACTCAGAGGAGGATTAACTTGTAGTCAACAAGCCTCCTAGGACTGTGTCAGGTTTAGGGGGAGTTCAAACTAAAAGAAGAAGTTTAAAAATACTATGCTTTCAAACTATTACTCATGTTTTTCGAAAATTATGCTATCATTTCAAAATATATCTTTCAAATACTCATTTTTTTTTCGAAATGTTAATACTTCAAAATTCATTTTAAGAATTGTGCATGATTCCCTTTTGATTTTGACAAACCCTAAAGACATAAAGAAAGTCTACTTCATGATCTACAAGGACTCCTAGGAAGTGTCAAGTTTAGGGGGAGTCTAAATCGAAAGAAATTATCTCTGACAATTATTTTTCAAAATTATTAGATAATTCCTATAATTTAAATAAAACCTTAAAACTCAGAGGAAGATCACTTGTAGCCACCCAAGTTCCAATGTAGCCATCCAAGTTCCAACACCCGGGAGGTCCCGGGCGCCCAAGGTGAAAGACAAAACAAAGGAATCAAGAAGTGCTTCGAAACAGGCTTAGGCAGGGTGCCCCGGAGGCCCCGGGCGCCCAAGGTCAAAGCAATCGAAGCAAAGTAATATGAAGCCAGCGGACCAAGTCAAGGAGGGCGCCCCCAACGTCCCGGGCACCCCCGTCAGCTCCAGAGCCGATTCGTAGGGGATAAGCGCTGACCAAGCTTCGGATAAAGGTTTTCGGATCCAAAGGCACGTGTCAGGCGCCCCCGACGTCCCAGGCGCCCCAAGGAGCACTATAAAAGGGGCTCGACCCCTAAGGCTTCAACATCACTTTTTCCAACGCCTCCAAGCTCTTCGTTCAAGCGCTCTACTTCGGCAAACTCCGTTCTCGACATTCTAGCACCGACAACGACCCTCTGCTCCGAAGTACAATCTACATCGGGCGTTGGCAACGAAGAGTGTAATCATTTATTTACTGCAATAATTATGTATCATACTTTGTAAACCGTTTTGCGCGAATATAGAATTGCCCACAGTAAACGGTCAAGGACCGTGGGCCTTGGAGTAGGAGCCGACCGCGACTCCGAACAAGTAAAACCACTTGTGTTCCGTGCTTGTTTGTTTCAATTCCGCTGCGTATTCTCTTCTATTAATCTGAAAATTTTTCACGATATTCACCCCCCCTCTATCGTGTTTCTCGATCCAACAAATACCCCTCAGGAGCCAACCGGAATAAAGAAAAAATGAAAAAATCGAGGGGTCAGAGGAATGTCAAAGAGTTTGAAGAGGACAAACGCCCCGCCTATCTGGGCAAAAGCATTTGTGGTCATTTGGTGGAGAGGGATTCCAACGTATTAAGCGACATTCATGAAAAGGGGGGGGATAGGGAAACGAAGCCCTAATTCTACCTGCCCTAAGAAGAAAGTGAAAAAACCCGCAGGAGTCTCTACGGGTAATTGGCCTAAGGCCGGAACACTCATCTCCCAGCCCTCCAGGATCTCATATCTCCGACAGGCGGCTTGGAGGGATTCTAACCTAACCCTAAAGGAGATGGTATCATACCACTCCGGATGATAGACTGGCTCTCCCAAGGAACTTTCGTTGTTGCTTCGGATATTCTTTTTCTTCTCTATTGGACCATAGGGATTGAAGATAGCGGAAAATAGAAGAAGACTTACACTCGGAGACGGAGCACGGTAGCAAGACGAGCAACAGGAGAACGAAGGTATTTGGAAGCAGATAGGGCAAGGAGGCAGAAGGTGTTGAGGCAATCTGTGGTCCGGAGTGACCAAGTGTTTTGATGATTGGGCAAAGGGTTTAAGTTAGGTTTACCCTTGTGTTCTTATATGTGTATGTTAGTGTGCAGGATGTACAGGTTATACATATGAACTTGACTGGACGGCCTCGGTACGGTGAAGGGTGGCATGAAGACAAGCTAGAGGCTTGTGTGCACCTGAGGGACCTTGGAGAGCAGGGACGATGAGCTGATGGGCACGGACTTCAAGGCATGCGTGAAGGATGACATGGAGGCAAGCTGGAGGCTTGCGTGTATCCGAGGGACGGGAGCCGAAGATGAAGAGGGTGCGAAGGCAACAGTCGAGGCTGCGGAGGAGGAGTCAGTCGAGTCGTGAGGGTACGAGTGCAGTGTGATTGTACTCGGGAAATCCTAGGGTTTGAGTACGAAGTGGAATATACTCAGGAAGGGTAACCTTAGGTAGGTGAGTAGACCAGTCGATTGGCCTGGGGTCAGTCGACTAATGGAACTCACAGAAAGGTCTCAGCCCTGGGACCAGTCGATTGCCCTGGGGGCAGTCGATTGGTAGGTGGCTGGTGAGTTGGCTGAGAATTCGAACGTTGGGGTGCAACGGTCGAATTTCAGTGGCACCAGTCGACTGCCCTGGGGGCAGTCGACTGGTAGCGAGGGTTTCAGCCCGAGTCCTATTTAAAGAGGACTTCGTGGTGGCTGAGATTCTTGACGAATCTTGTCTTGGTTAAAGGCAAGATAGTAGTGTTTGTGCTCAGAGGTCTGCTTGGTGTTGTGGCGAGGTTTCTCCACCCATAAGGAGTGACGAGGGCTAGCCGGAGGTTATCCGAAGAGTGATCCACCGACGGATTCTTGGATTAGTCACCCGTCCGAGGTGGATACCAAGTAAAACCGATTTGTTAGCGTTGTTTGTTTTGTTTATTATTATTTCCGCTGTGCAACTAACAACGCAGGTACAAAAAAGATCCGAAAATCGCTATTCACCCCCCCTCTAGCAGACACAAACGATCCTACAAAAGGGTGTCGTTGCACCCGCTTTTATAGGGAGAAGTCGTCCACCTATGAACAATGAGAGGGCAGCATGTCAGCGGTGCTGATTAGACATCCCGAGGAGCCACCATCCTTTACTTTCGTCGCTTCGTATGGCCCACGGCGCGTATCAGCAGGAGATCACTGCACAAAAAAGGAGAGGGCACATGGTAAGGCCACATTAGCCAGACGACCTAGTAGCCATTAAGAAACCCTATGCGCCTTTAAAGGACCTTAAGCAGCCATCTGGGCGTCGCCTCGAAATTCATGGAATGGGGGATGCATTCAAAGAACTATCCATGGTCCAGGGGTGCATGGGCTAATTCCTCGGACCCGGAAGGCCGCCAACGAAGCAGTAAAAGATAATGGGGCCACCTGGATACAACTTGTTCATCACAACACTAGTCTAATCAATTAGACCCCCTTCCTTCGATCAGACTTGAAGGGAGGGACTTGTGATGGGGTTGAGTACCCCGTGGCTAGCACGTGGACTGAAGAAGTTGTGCGGCAAGAGCTACCGAGTCGGAACGACTCTCTGGTCGGGATGCCCGAGACCCTCTCAGGAAGGGGAACCCCGAGACTAACTCGAATAGGCATAGCCCTGAGGATAGCTCCAGAAGGATGCACCCCCGAGCTCACCTCGGAGGCAGGTCTTCGAGATCACCTCGGGGTAGCGGAGCCCAAGAAGCACTCAACTTCAAGTAGTGGTCCGTTTTTCTTGGATCGGTGGATCATCATCATCCATTATTATGGAGTAATCGCGACCCATGATTCGCGGTCATCAAAGCCTTAATCATCACAACGACCCCAGATTGAAGAGTCGTTAACAGGATGATCCTGTCACGCCCCGAGACCAATGGAGCCGCTGATCCAATATAAAATTGGACAACATCTCCCCTATCCGGCGGACAATTTACACATATATACAACACACGCAGATATAAAATAGCCTCAGGCCATAAAACAGATATATATATGAAGCATAAGATAGTGAAACACCACAATACTGAAACATAGAACTCACTTGAACTGCCCCCAGGGCAAGCGCGCAGCAAAACAACCAACACGTAGTCCAACACAGAGAACTCAAAAATACAATACCGTACGAATAGATCGCGAATACAAATCTACGACATATAGGAAAAATGAATACAACGCATAAGGAATGCTATAAAAAGGAAAACAACGCGGAAGCACCCAACAACGGAGTCGTAGGGACCAGGACCGGCAACTGGGCTCCTCCGGCGAGCTATCAACCTGAAAACAAAAATATTACGATGGGTGGTGAGTCCAAGTGGACTCTGTGGATATATAGAAAGATATGCATGACAGAAAAGTAGCTAAATTAGCTATACAGAAACAACAGGATACAGTCTCCATAATAATATCAAAAGTATGCATAACTGAAATACTAAAGGATTGTACATACCAGAAATCAGTCTATCATGATCATAATAGGACTCGTACCATACGAGCAAGTGCACGGCCAACAAACCATACCAAAAGTACATCCTGTATGTTCATGTCAAACAAGTGCAGCAAGTAAATACAGCAAACACAATCAATGCACAAATGCATCATATACACATGATGCAATGTCATGGTCACCCCCTAACACCAGTCAAGCCACCGAGACAGGCGATACTGTGTCGGCCGAGTGGATAGAGTTATGACACTGTCTGCACTCTGCCATCACTGCTCCTGAGTGACCGAGTGGACAAGATGCTGGTGGAGTAAACACTCCGCCCCATGTATATATGGGGGAGATATCTCTCTCATCTTCTCTGGTCCATGGGAAGAGAAAGGATCCCTACCTGCTATCACGCTCCGAAACCACTACCCATGAGCGGTTGAGCGGAGCAATACAGAGCAAATGCACAGACCCAGCGGTATCCACTAACCCATGAGTGGTCATGTGTGCATATCATGTGCCGGAAGACGATAGGCTCAACCACAAGGGAGTCGCTGATCGCCGGCATACAACAGTGCAGGTATGGTGCATGATTAACACATGCAACCCCTACCAAGTCATCGACACATAACTCAACCTATCATGCACAGGTCGTATGTATGCATCATAACCCAATCAATCCTATATCCAGACACACGTGTAAGTATGACTAGAATCAATCAATACAACCACACAATGGTATGCTAACCTCTATCCACATACTCATGCTCATACCAATGCTATACAGAATCAAATAACAAATCAACGAGACTGTATAGAAGGAAATTTAGATCATATCCAAGGTTGAGCATAAGTATCAAGCAGGATAACAAAACGGTAGCAGATAAAGGTCAATATCATCCTACTGCATAAATAACAACTAGTCATACATAAAGATAAAGTGGATCTACAGATACAAGCAAGAAGTATCCGGCTCCAAGAGTAGAAGTCCGTATCAAATGAGATAGAACTACCCGCTAATAATCCAATCAAGTTCCTGCATCAAGGATGTATTTAATTAGCTATTTACATAATGATAATTAGCTAATTACTCCCTAAACCAAACTGGGGTTAACCTAATCATTTCCTTTTCAGTTAATCTTATCCAATTAACTGATCGGTTCTTAATTAGCCCACGTAATTAAGATTTAGGTTTAGGTTAGTTGGTTTCAATTCCAACTAGATAATGTTCCCACACATAGCTAATACCAAAATCTCAATGTATGTAAAGGAATTAACCCAAGTCTGGCATTCATAACCCCATCCTACAGTAGCCAAACCCTCTTGCACACGACTCATCCAGTTACACATGTATTTGATTCCTAAAGATATCATACACAAAAACTTCAAGATCAACTCCAACCAACCGTAAGCACATATGCAATTGCTATCAGTTCCTCCCACAGATCAATACCCAAGCTAGATCTATACTAAAGGAATAGAACTATAATACAACCCCATGGCATGGAAGATAAACCCAACACCACTGAGCAATTCAATTAGAACCCAAAACATCTCCTTACCTGAGCTCGGAGCAGCTCTCCACGGCAGGAACCCAATATGCAAAACTCCAATTCCAGGGGCTGCAAGGCACCACTGTTCTCTCTTCCAATTCCTACTCAAAAGTGTTGGATTTAACAGATTCGGTAACCGATAATCAGGGGGGACGTGACAAAGATCATAGAGACGCTTGAGACAGTCGTTGTAGGTATAAAAGGTACTCCAACCTCTCCGGTAGGGGGGTTACACACTCTCTACTTCGCCTATCTCCTTTCTTGCCTTCTCTTTATCTTCTAGATCGAGGCACTGACTTGAGCATCGGAGTAGGCTCCGCCAGACAACCTCCGGCATGTTCCCCTAACGCTCATGTTAATCTCGCAGGGTGTGAAGTCCTTCCACCAGCGTCAGCGTCCGCGTGGGTTGAACCCTGGTGGCTGGCCGTCGACGTCGATTCCTTCCAGAACAATACTATTGAAGAACATTTAGAAAGCCTCTAAATACATATTGGATAGCACAATTCGATACTTTGTGACATCTAAAACTCATAATATTTGAAGTTGTTGAAATTGAACTTTTCTAGATCCATCTATGAGATTTCTCCAAAACCCACTGATGGACCTAAAATATTTGGATTTCTCAATACTTGATATCACTAGATAGGATTGAGCTAGGAGAAGATAATTATGGTGTCAAAATTTAGTCTTAACTAATAGCAATGTTCTTCTTGTATTGTGCCACTTAGCATGGAACAATACATCATGTAACGATTGTAGCATATTTAGACTATCTTTTTTATCTCACATCTTTATCTTTTTATCTTTATATCTTATTATCTATCTTAATTTCATTCACATTTATATTTTATTATAATTTTTATTATATTTATTTCTTATATTTTTAAACTATAAAAACTCTATTTATTTATTTATATTTTATACCTTCTTTATTTTCTATTCTTTAAGTATTTTTATATTTATATTTATATTTTTTTCTCTTTACATATTTACTTTATCATTCACTCTTTTATATTTATTATTTTATTATTTATTCATATTATATTTTTTTACTTATATTAATTATTTTACTTTATTCTTTATTTTTATTATATCTTTATTTAAATCTCTATTTTTATTTATTTTATTTTTTTTAATTTTATATCTGAAGCTAGTGTCTAATCTAGTTCAGATCTTAAAAAAATAAAGAGGGCAAGATACATAAAAACTATTATATTTTATACATCTTTTCTTATTTTTAATTTGTTTATATTTTAGAGATTTGATTTCAGATCCAAAGAGGGTCTAAAATAATTCATTTCAGAGCCTTTTTCAGGTCCAAAGAGAATCTGAAATAAAAATATTTCATGCCCGAAGAGGGTCTGAAATGAATATTTCAGGCTCTCTTTGGGTCTGAAATGAATTAATTTCAAACCTTTTTTGGACCAGAAATCAAATTTTATCAATTTTTAATAATTTTTTCTATAATATATAATCTATCTTAATTTTTACAAATAAATTTAATTTTAATTTTAAATTTATATATTTCTAATATATACCATTCTACAAACTCTATTTCTTTTCTTATAAAAGAAATAGAGTTTGTACAATTCTACAATTTTATAAACTCTTTACGTATTTATTTTATTTTTCTCTTTTTTATATTTATTACTTTATTATTTATTCGTATTATATACATTTTTTTAAATTTATTTTACTTTATTCTTTATTCTTATTATATCTTTATCTAAACCTCTATTTTTTATATTTTACTTTATCTTTTTTTTTAATTTTATATATGAAGCTAATGTCTAATTTAGTTTCAGATCATAAAAAAACTAAAGAGGATCATATATCAAAACTATTATATTTTAAATATTTTTTATTATTTTTATTTTATCTATATTTTTCTAGATTTTATTTGATTTCAGGCCCAATGAGAGCCTAAAATCATATATAATGTATATTGTGTATACAATTCATTTGTATAAAAGAGATATACAATTCATTATTATATATATAATTCTTTATAAAATAGAGATATACAATTCATTTGTAATTATTGTGTATACATTATATATTTGTAGTTATAATATATTTTGTATTTTGAAAAAATCATATATAATATAATTCATTTATAATGTATTCATTTATATTTCTATATTTTTTATCTCTTTAAATATTTCCTTTATCTTTTATCTCTATTACATATTTTTTTTATATATTTATTTATGTTTATTTTGAAAAAAGTGATTTTGAATTTCAAAGGGCATGATATTCTTGCATTTCAGATCTTTTAATATCCAAAATCGATTTTTAATTTCAAAAGGAATTATATTCTTGGATAATTTCAAAATTTTGATTTTGAATATCAAAGGACATTATATATTTCTAATATATATCATTCTAGAAACTATATTTATTATATTTTATATATCTTTTCTTATTTTAAATTTATTTATATTTTTATATTTTACATTTTCGGTCTCAAAGAGGGCAATTATTCCAGGCCATCTTTGGGACTGAAATAAAATATTTCAGCTCATGAAATCATATATAATATATCTTATGTATCCAATTCATTTGTAATTATTGTGTATACAATTCATTTGTAATTATTATGTATACACTATATATTTGTAGTTATAATGTATTTTGTATTTTGAAAAAAAATCATATATAATATAATTCATATATAATGTATTTATTTATATTTTTATCATGTCCTTTATCTTTTATCTTTATTTTATATATTTTATATATTTATTTATAATTATTTTGAAAAAAATGATTTTGAATATTAAAGGACATAATATTCTAGGAGTTTAGACCTTTTGATATCCAAAATTGATTTTTTTTCAAAATAATTGTTAAGAAATATATGAAATATATAAAAATAGAGCTAAAAGATAAAGAAAATATATAAAGAGATAAAGAAGATAAAAATATAAATGAATATATTTTAAAAGAATTATATTATATATAATTTTTTTCAAAATATAAAATATATTATAACTACAAATATAATATATACACAATAATTACAAATGAATTGTATATCTCTATTTTATATATTTTATATATTATTGTGTATAATTCAATATAATTATTATGTATACATTATATATTTATAGTTATAATGTATTTTATATTTTTAAAAATTGTCATATATAATATAATTTATTTATAATATATTCATTTATATTTATATTTTTTTATCTCTTTATATATTTCATTTATTTTTTAGCTCTATTTATATGTTTCATATATTTTTTAATAATTATTATGAAAAAAAATCAACTTTGGATATCAAAGGGCTCAAAATCCAAGAATATCATGCCCTTTGATATTCAAAATCAATTTTTTAAAAAAAAATAAATATATAAAATAATTAAAAAAGTGATAAAAGATAAATGAAATATATAAAAAAGATAAAGAAGATAAAAATATAAATAAATACATTATAAATGAATTATATTATATATGATTTTTTTAAAAAAATAAAACACATTATAACTACAAATATATAATGCATACACAATATATAATACATTATAAATGAATTGTATTCACAATAATTACAAATGAATTTTATACATAATATACATTATATATGATTTTATGAGCCTGAAATATTTTATTTCAGACCCAAAGAGGGCCTGAAATATTTCATTTCAGACCCTCTTTGGGCCTGAAAATGTAAAATATAAAAAAATAAAAATATGTAAAGATATATAAAATATAAAAAAATAGAGTTCCTAGAATTGTATATATTTGAAATATATAAAATAAAAATTAAAATAAAAGTCCGATTGAAACTATCTAAGCATATCATGCCCTTTGAAATTAAAAATCAATTTTGAATATCAATAGGTTTGAAATCCAAAAATATCATGCCTTTTGATATTCAAAATTAATTTTTTTAAAATAATCATAAATAAATATATAAAATAGCGATAAAATATAAAAGAAATATTTAAAGAGATAAAAAAATATAGAAATATAAATGAATACATTATAAATAAATTATAATGTATACATTGTATATTATTATGTATAATTTAATGTAATTATTATGTATACATTGTTGGACCTTGAATGGCTAGAGAGGGGGTGTGAATAGCTAGACACTCAAAGTTTTGGCTCCTTTGAACTTTCTTCACTTGAGTTAGCAGCGGAAGAAAACAAGCAGAAAGAAACGAAACAAACAGAAACAAACTCAAACAGAAAATGACACAATGATTTACAAGGTTCGGGGATAACTTACCCCTACTCCTTGGCATGCCCGTAAGGTGGGCGATCCCTTGATCGTCGACAGATCAAGCCTCGGAAATCCGGATATCACAACCTCCTTCTCGATGGAGAAACCTCTCCACAGATAGTCTCAGAATGATATCAAACAACGCACAGAGACAAAGAAAAGCTTACAGAGCGCTAAGACAGAAGGCACAAAGAAGGGAACAGATCACCGATCACAACACAACACAACCTTGGCATGAGCCTTCACTCAGCTCTTCCTTCTCGCGGTGTCTGCTTGATTTCCGATCAGTTCTACCTTCCTTTCTCTGCTTCACCAGCTCTTAAGCCTCACTTCTGATCATCGCCAGATCAGCACCCACTGAACCATAACCTGACCCACTGACCTTCACAGAGCGCTCAGTCCACTAAAGACCTCTTCAGCTGAGCCTCGGTCAGTCGCTAGCCGCGCCAGTAGCCGTTGAAACCTACAAAGGGAAAACGGACAAACCTGACCGAAGCGAAAGTCGCCAATTGACCCTCCTTCTTGGTTTGAGTCATCCCTATCTCACCTGCACACTCAACAGAGGCTTAGCACAGCAAATCAAAACTAAATCAGTAGTGTAACAGAGAAATCAGAAGCGATTTAGAGCGTTATCAGAAATCTGACAACGTTTTCAAATTAAAGTTCAGACACTGATCGATCACCCGGCCGATCAATGAAGACCCTGATCGATCAGGTCACATCCTGATCGATCACCTCCTGATCGATCGACTCTGTGATCGGCCATACTGACCGATCAAGGATCGTGGATCGGTCACCAGACCGATCCACCAGGTTACTGGGTTTTCCTCCAACCCCCTACCAGCTCTTGACCTGATCGGTCTCCTGACCTGATCGGTCACCTGACCGATCAGGTTGTGCCCTGATCGGTCACAGTGACCGATCAGGTCACCTCTGGACCGATCAGGACCCATCCTGATCGGTCCAGGAGGCCCTTCATCGGTCACACTGACCGATCAAGGTTTTCTCCAGAAGGCTACGATCTCTTCTCTGATCGTTCACCAGAACGATCAGAAGCCAAACAGAAACCACACAGAATGTTTCTATTCTCTCCCTGATCGTTCACCAGAACGATCAGACGCCCTGGATCGGTCACTAGATCGATCTATTAACAAGGGAGCTCATGCTAGTGTCAGATCGGACTCTAGACTGATCCAGACACTTGGCTGACCCATGCTTAGTCCCTCGGACCAAGACTTCGTGTCCGGCTTCACTCACCAGGACTTTGTTCAACCTAGCTTCACTCACTAGGACCTGGCTTCACTCACCGGGGTTTCCGTCACCTAGCTTCACTCCCTAGGACCCGGCTTCACTCACCGGGATTTCCTTCACCCGGCTTCACTCACCGGGACCCGGCTTCACTCACTAGGGTTTCCGTCACCTGGCTTCACTCACCTGGACCCGGCTTCACTCAAGACCCGACTTCACTCACCGGGGTTTCCATTACCTAGCTTCACTCACCAGGACCCCGCTTCACTCACTGGGATCCGGCTTCACTCACCGGGGTTTCCATCACCCGACTTTACTCACCGGGACTCATGCCTAGTCTCCGACCAGGACTTAAGCCGAACTCATCTTACTCACCTAATCTTAAATCAGTGTTAACACCAAAATAACAATCAGGTCAGACTGCATCAACATACATTATATATTTATAGTTATAATATATTTTATATTTTAAAAAAATTATCATATATAATATATTCATCTATATTTTTATCTTCTTTATCTTTTTATATATTTACTTTATTTTTATATATATTTTATATATTATATTTATTTATTTATAATTATTTTTAAAAAATAATTTTTAAAAAATATATAAGGTACTGACAGTAAGAGATATATAGGAAAGAGAAGATGAGACTATCGAATCATAATTTATTATTTTAAAATTAAATTATGAAAAGATGACTCGAATGTTTCAAAAGGTAAATGATGGAAAGATGTTATTGACGGGAAGAGTATAAGAGAAATGAACTGTTTTTATATGCGTTCTTGGTAAAAAAGAAATGATATGACGTTTTTTTTTTTCACGTGAGCCATTTGACAAAATGCTGCTTTGGATTTACAAAATCTCGTAATTGTGTAGGAACCTCATTAGCTTTGATCCCAAGTTTACAGAAAAATAATGAGAAAAAACAAATTCAGTATTTACAACACTATTTTGATGTTAACATGTTTGTTCCACGTTGTTGTCTCCTTGTTTAGGAGCATTCTCCATGGCCCACATGAATTTTTAAACAAAAATCATGTCTAGTACTGTCTTTCATTTTTCTTATTGACCTAAGCCTGGAGGAGCTTCTAAGCTGAATTATGCAAGTTTGCTAAAAGAATGATGATAAGCAACTTCGTATCCATTTTATATGGAATAATGGCAAGCATCGACACTAAGATTGAACCGAGTGGGAAGAAAACAGGTTTAGAAAAGGATAAACAGGAACAGGACAAGAGAAACTGAACAAAAAATATAAATTCTGTCGAGGAATCAACACTGATTTCAGTATGTTTATTTTATTTATCGATAGAATTGAACCCCAATCTATCACTGAGAATTGACGCCAGATTTACCTTTTTCGCCAACATGCTTGAATTCTTGAACCTGTTTGAAATTAAGCCATGGCTTCACCAACACTTTGGCCTCATACCGCTTATGCTTCCCTCCCTCGACTGCCTCCACCGTCAAGTGATAAAGAGTTCCAGCAACAATCTGCTCCGTCGCCTTCACAACACGCTCGAACTCCAGAAGCGCATTCTGCGCATCGACACATCGAAAAACATTGGTCCCGAGAAAAATCCCCAATTTTGGGAAGAGAAAAAAAAAACAGTAATTGGGAGGAGCTCGAGACCTGTTTCTTGTTGTGCTCGTCGACTGCGAATCGAGCGATCTCCTGGATCTCGGCGCTGTTCTTTCTTCCTACGCCCCTCACGTTGCCGACCATGCGTGCCATGGTGGTCGTGGTCGTCCTCCCGCTGTTCGGATCTCGTCGGCGGCCGCCTCGGCCGGGAAGAGCGAATAGAGGAAGGAGGAGGAAGAGATGATCGGACGAGGAGGCAGAACGGAACGATTTATGTTGTTGGGTTGCTGGGGACCGAAGCAGGTGGTTTGACAACGATGACTTCTCTCCTAAGAAATCGACGGCTGCTCCGGATAACAGAGCCAAGTTTATTTTTTTTATTTATTGAGTTTATTTAAATGTATTTATAAAAACTTTTACAGCTGTACTCGATTATTCAGATAGTATTTATTGGACCAATAACGTCGTTTTTTAGAATGGTAATGATTCGCGGTTTTCAACATGTCAATTTATCCCATGAACAATATCAAGATTAGATAAACGGGAAATTATCTTAAAATTCTTCATGTCAACATCTGCATTCAGTCTCCAGGTCAGATAGAGACGACCCTGAGAGTGAGCTGGCAGGGCACCTGCCCAGGGCCCCAAGGTGGGGCCCCAACTATAAATTTATTTTATATATATAATGCATGTAGGTTTATTAATTTCTTTTTTAAAAATTTAATATTTCTTCAAAATCAATTTATTTTTTAAAATATTTTTTTAATTTATTTTTCCTCTTCATTTCCTCTCTCTGATTGACCTCCGAACGAACGACAAAGCTAGAGTAGAAGTCCTCTTCACCGCCGTGATGCCCTCCCTCTCTGATCTCTCTCCTCATATCCTTGCTTGCAAGATAGTTCCCCTTTCTCTTTTAGATCCTTCTCTCTATCAAATCTTACCGACTATTCTGGATTATTCTGTGACCATAACAACAACTGAAAGGATCTTTTCAAATTAAAATTATTGAAATCATAATTGAGAACTACAATGAATTAAGAGAAATTGAATGTCTTAGAAATCTTTTGAAAAAAAAGAAGATATATATGAGGATATCTCGATGATATAATTGATGACTTTGTTAGAAAAACATACAAAAAAAGTTCATTTTAAATAATATTGATTATTGATTAAGTTATTTTGAGAAATTATGTAAAATGTTCTCTAATGTGTAGTTTCTTCAATTATATATTTTGATTTACTTTGATTATAATATAAATTAGTTTTTTAATATATATTTGATTTTTCACGTTAATGAAAGAGGATAGACCCAAATAGCTAAATCTATAGTTTCGCCCCGGGCCTAAGTTTTCTCAGGACCGCCCCTGAGGTCAGAGAAAATGAGTTTCAACTCCCTGTTAAAACCTGATGCCCAACTGCAACTCCCTTGAAAATGTGTATTTACCTAATTGGCCATGAATTTAATTAAAACTTATATGTAGGTAGCTTAAAGTTTCCGCCCGAACCATTAACTGCATTGCCTGCCCTAACTCACCTTCGTGTTCCTTCTCTAAAATCTGACGAACAAAGCCGACGTTGATGCATTGGAAGCCAAAATCGAAGAGGCGATCACACCTTTGCAGCTCATTTTTCCGGTCGAAGCCCCAACTGGTAGCGCCACGCCTTTTTGCCATAACTCAAAGAGGGAATCACAATTTTTCAGCTCATTTTTCCGCCCGCAACCCAAACTGATAACGCCTCGCATTGTAGCCCTAACTTAAAGAGGCGATCACACCTTTATCAGTGAGTCTGAGTTTGATCTTTTTTGATTGAATGATTCCATGACATTTGCATTTTGTTTTTTTGATTATGTGTATTCAATGAGATTTGCGTTTAGTTGTTGGTTGATTGTGGGATTTTCGTGTGTTTTTGGTTGATTTTCGAGTTGATGGCCAATATTTGGTTGATGGAGAAAAATTTTTGTGTTACATTAATCTTCAGTTTATATGAATATTGATCTTCAGTTTATATTTGATTAAAATGTTATATTTTTGTGGATTAGTCGAAAAATGGAATCTGGTATTGGGCCTTGCAACCTTACATTTTTGGGTAGTTGTAAGTGCAAGAATGAGTTGTTTGTGATTTCAATTTTCAGTGGTTGTAGTTTGCTGGATATATTTGTGAGTCTTGGTAAAAAATGTGCGGAGATTACTCCTGAATCTATGATTCTGCAATACATAGCGCCACAGCATAAGATGTACGTGACTTTGAATGACGATGATGATGTCCTGAATATGATACATCTTCATATGTGTTTGAAGCTCAGTATGATCGATTTGAGGGTAGAGACTAGAAATGCATACATTGGCAACCTAAATTTGGAGAGGTAAGCATTTCATATTTTTGTTTTTATAATATGTTATGTTACTTCTAGCATAAGTGCATATGATATGGTTTATTTGACACTACTAATCTTATTTAAATTCAATAGCTTTCATTATGTATGTATGGTATGTCCTTATTTTATACTTATTTGTGTATGGTTCATCTTAATAATTTTGTATCAAACTGGTAAGGGTTGAGGAGGAACAGACACAATCTAGGAGTGATGAGGAGATTGAACACACCTTGTTGCCGAATACTATAGATGCTTGGATTAATTGCATTCATGGTGAAGGGCAAACATTCACGGATGCTGCTGATTTTAGAAGATGTGTTAAAAACTATGCTGTTGCTACAAGACGATCATTTTTATATAGAAAAAATGACAGCGAGAAGGTTATTGCTATTTGTAGTGAAAGGAGTTGTGGATGGAGAATTTATGTTTCAAAATATAAAGCAGATGGTATATTTGGGATCCGAAAATGTAACCTGCAGCATACATATGGCGAGAATAATCTACGTACTAGAGGACATCCTAAAGCTGATGCAACTTGGATTGCTAATGTGATGAAAGAAAAATTGAGAGAAGAACCCTCTTATCGCCCTTGTACAATTCAAAAAAACTTGCAAAGAGATTATGGGGTAGAGTTAAACTATCGCAAAATATGGAAAGGCAAGGAATTAGCGATGCATGATATTCATGGTACAGAGACGAGATGCTACGATAGGTTAAGATGGTATTGTTATGCTATTCGAGAAACAAATCCTGGCAGTATTACCGAGTGTGAGGTTGATCCTGTAACTAATAAATTTAAACGGCTATTCATTTGTTTTCATACATGTGCAGTTGGTTTTGTTACTGGTTGTAGGCCGTTGATTTTTTTGGATGGGACTCATATAAAGAATAAGTATAAAGGTAGTATCCTAGTTGCTGTGTTGAAGGATGCCAATGATGATCTTTTCACAATTGCTTATTCGGTAGTGCATGCAGAGAATGATGATAATTGGGAATGGTTTTGTTATCTTTTGAGAAGTGTGCTACTTTCATATCAAAGTATTCCATTCAATAAGTTCACATTTTTCTCCGATAGATACCCTGGGATTATGAAGGCAGTTGAGCAACTATTTGTGGTTAGTCACCATGCGTATTGTTTGAGGCATTTAGTGGATAATTTTGTGAAGCAGGTAATTAAAACCCTACTTTTGTTTTAAATTTGAATTTGAATTTAATTTTAATACATGTTTTGAATAAAAAAGGTTTTTTTTTGTCAATATAGGTAATGCGAAGTTATCCAAAACATAACAAAAAACACTGGTCTTCGGTATTCAAGAAAGCTGCATATGCTCCATCTTTGCAGGAGCATGAACAGCATATAAAAAATATCATAGACTCCATGCCACTTGCCATAGGATTTATTGTACATTCCCAGCCACAAAGTTGGGCAAATGCTTTATTTCTTGGTGATAGATGGGGTGTTATGAATAATAACATGGCCGAGTGTTGGAATAATTGGGTTAAACCAGCTCGTTATCTCCCTATTGTGGCTATGATGGATCACATACGCATACAAATCATGGACATAATGCATCGGCGACGTGAATCAACAATGGCGATGGTTAAGGAATTAAGTCTCAAAAAGGAGAAGGTTATTGCTAGTGTTTATCTTGAATCCCGAAAGTTGAGAGTGCATCGGTCATGTAATTGGAGGTTTGAGGTAGTTGATGGGGAAAAATCCTTTGCTGTTGATTTAATTGATAAGAGTTGTTCGTGCAGAGCTTGGCAGATCATTAAGCTTCCATGCAAGCATGCTTGTGCTGCTATTGAGTCAAAGTCGTTGTCATTGTATGAATTCTGTGATCAGTATTTCAAGATTGGAATGTATCGCCAAGCATACAAAGGAATTATTAATCCAATCCCAACTGTTGACAATAATGAGTCAAATCTTTATGAAGGAAATGTAATCAATGCTCCAGATGTTCGCAGTCAGCCAGGTCGTAGGAGGACTAAGAGAATACCATCACAAGTTGAAACATGTGCGTCAAAGTGTAGTTGTTGCCATAAGAAAGGCCACAACAGGCGAAGATGCAAAAAAGCTATAAACTAGCTGTTATGTTCAAAATTATGTATGTTTGATTTCTTTGTAAACACTTGGTTTTATTTTTGCAATCATACTCTATAATTTGTATGGGTAGTCTGATACTTTTTGATATACACTTTTGCAGGAAAAAGAGATTGCTAGAAGGGGAATCAAGCAGGGTGTTGCGTTCGAGAAAGCAGACATGTATCAGTGGAAGCATTGGTGATTTACGTATTGGTTCTTGTTGAATGGTGGCTACATTGGTGTTTTTAGGGGCAGGAAAAAATGGTGCAATATGTTTATGAACTTTGTATCATGTGTTAGTTATTATTGTGCACTATGGTTGTGTGGTCGAAACTGATGGCTGTATGTATGGTATTTGTGACTTTGTATCATGTGTCAGTTATTAGTATGTTTATGAACTTTGTTAGATACTTTGCAATATATTGTATGTAGTTTGGTTGAAATTGTGAGTTTGATAGACTAATTCTGCCAGAAACTTGAGTAAAAATTTGTGATTGTTTTGTTTTGTACAAGAATTGTTCTGTCTGAAGTTGAGTGTAGTTGTTATAGTATATACTATAGTTGTGGAGTGGAAACTTATGGTTATAGTTTATGTGACTTTGTACCATGTGTCAGTTATGATTATGTTTATGAACTTGGTTAGGTAACTTTGCAATATCTTCATTTTTCTTTGGTTGAATTTGTGAGTTTCATAGACAAAATCTGCCAGAAACTTGAGTACAAATTTGGATAAATAAGGTATATGTTATGTTTGATGGTTCTGTTTTGTACAAGAATTGGTTTGTCTGAAGTTGATGTTGTGGAGTGGAAACTTATGATTGTATTTATAGTTTCTGACTTTGTATCATGTGTTAGTGCCAAAATATCCCCAATAACAAGTGGCCAAATGTCCCTAAAGTGTGCTTATAGTTTCTGACTTTGTATCATGCTCATACTAATTAATACATAACTTTCGTCCCAATGTACCTGTAAGTTCAAATAGCTCATTCGTGGAAATATATAGTAGAAACTGAGTCAATTGGATATGTACCCTAATCAATATAACTTGCGTCCCAATTGAGTATACTTGAGTCTGAGCCAAGTATACTCAATTTTTCTCAGACACATACTTGAATTTGGATATTAGTACATAATTATCTAAAATATATACCTGATTCTGAGATAATTGTACTTGAATTTTTGAGCCATTGAGAACTAAAGAGGGAGTCTCGAACCTGAATACTCAAATTCTGGTCAAGTATACTAAATTTGTTCAGACACATACTTGATTTTGGATATTTCGTACCTGATAATTTAAGGTATTCACTCTCATGCTAGGTTGTCTATGGTCATGATAACCATAGAGGTCTATTGTGTATTTTTCATACCTAATAGTCTGGAAGATGTGCCCTAATCGATCATGGGAGGCACATATTGGAGCAGTGGTGTCATTAACCTTGATCCTTATTATATTATCAAGAAATAAGGGAATGTGTACCTGATTTTTTTGAGAATAATACCTCATTCTCTTGAATATATACTTGATTCTGAGCGAATTGTACTTGATTTCCTGAGCCATTGAGAACTAAAGAGGGAGTCTCGTACCTGAATACTCAATTTCTGGGGAGGGATACTCAATCTGCTCAGGCACGTACTTGAATTTGGATGTTTCGTACCTAATAATCTGGCTGATGGACCCTAATCAACCATGGGAACCATTTAACTTTAATCCATATCATATTATCATGGAAACAAGAAAATATGTCGATAAATAAGAAAACTCACCTTCACCATCCCCTTTTCATGATTTTGATTGTAGGTGTACACGACATTAGGTAATGTGAAAGACATATACATGCATTTTTTCTCTTCTACTTCTAAGGTATTCACTCTCATGCTGGGTTGTCTATGGTCATGATAACCATAGAGCTCTATTGTGTATTTTTTATACCTAATAGTCTGGAAGATGTGCCCTAATCGATCTTGGGAGGCACATATTGGAGCAGTGGTGTATCTGAATTTGTGGACATGCATACTCAATTTTCTCAGACACATACTCAAATTTCAGACCTTAATACCCAAGTTGTGTATCTGAATTTTTATAATAGTACCTCATTCTCTAGAATATATACTTGATTCTGAATCAATTATACTTGGAATTTTTTAGCAGTTGACAACTAATGATGGAGGCTCGTACCTTAATACTCAATTTGTGGACATGCATACTCAATTTTCTCAGACACATACTCAAATTTCAGACCTTAATACCCAAGTTGCGTATCTGAATTTTTATAATAGTACCTCATTCTCTAGAATATATACTTAATTCTGAATTAATTATACTTGGAACGTTTTAGCAGTTGACAACTAATGATGGAGGCTCGTACCTTAATACTCAATTTGTGGACATGCATACTCAATTTTCTCAGACACATACTCAAATTTCAGACCTTAATACCCAAGTTGTGTATCTGAATTTTTATAATAGTACTTCATTCTCTAGAATATATACTTGATTCTGAATCAATTATACTTGGAAGGTTTTAGCAGTTGACAACTAATGATGGAGGCTCGTACCTTAATACTCAATTTGTGGACATGCATACTCAATTTTCTCAGACACATACTCAAATTTCAGACCTTAATACCCAAGTTGTGTATCTGAATTTTTGTAATAGTACCTCATTCTCTAGAATATATACTACTCAATTTTCTCAGACACATACTCAAATTTCAGACCTTACTACCCAAGTTGTGTATCTGAATTTTTATAAAAGTACCTCATTCTCTAAAATATATACTTGATTCTGAATCAATTATACTTGGAAGGTTTTAGCAGTTGACAACTAATGATGGAGGCTCCTACCTTAATACTCAATTTGTGGACATGCATACTCAATTTTCTCAGACACATACTCAAATTTCAGACCTTACTACTCAAGTTGTGTATCTGAATTTTTATAATAGTACCTCATTCTCTAGAATATATACTTGATTCTGAATCAATTATACTTGGAAGGTTTTAGCAATTGACATCTAATGATGGAGGCTCCTACCTTAATGCTCAATTTGTGGACATGCATATTCAATTTTCTCAAACACATACTAAAATTTATTTTGCAAGAGTAAAAACCAACACTAAATTGTCAAATTTGATTAGTGGCAGTGGACACACTAAAGAGGGAGGCAGTTCTCAATTGTGCTTACAGAATAAAAACCAACATTGCCATAGAATTAAAATCAACATGTATCTGTCATTACTAAGAAAATACATTGCTTTACATAAGTAAGTCATAAGTCTGTCATTACACCAGAATAAAAACCAGTATTGCTACAATCATGTACAAACCAACATCTGTACCAGAAATTTGAAACACCACAATTTGTCATTACTATCAAAAGGTAAATTTGAAACAGAAGGCAAATTTGAAACACCAGAATCTGTCATTACTAACAGAGGGCAAATTTGAAACACCACAATCTGTCATAAGAAGGCAAATTTTAAACATAACTGTACCAGAAATCATCTCCTTAACATAACTGTACCAGAAATCATCTCCTTAACATAACAATACTATAAAACATCTACAATACATCTGAATTTGGTTACACAAAAAGGCAAAATTTGAAACTCCAATACATCTGCTTGAGCATAAGAAGCAGATAAGGTTGTCTATCTTCAGATGGTTTACATATTAGTCAAATACCAACATTGCTTTACATCTTAGTCCATTACGTTTTTTAACAATCCTTTCTCATCTGATAATATATTTGAACAAACCCGGGTCCGATAAGCGTCTATGTTTACATGATCTTGAAAACTCCAGATGCCATCAGTTGTCATAAGATAGACACTCCACCCACAGGCAGATGTATACACCACAATCAAGGGTAGCGCCTTGATGATGACAAAGTTGTTTCACCACTTCTTCACTGCCTATTGCAAATGCATGAAGATGCAAAATGCATGCTGCCAAAAACTTTGCCTGCAAAATAGTAAATGCTTTAATATTGTGATCTGTTAAGATATATTGGAGTAGAATATTGTCAAACTCACATAAACTTTAGCAGTCCCAAATGCAAATGAATCAGGGTTTGAATTCCACAATTTGAATTTCCCTTCAGCTGGATTAAACACCAATAAATACCAATGCCATCTATCATTAATTGGGAAAATGATATATCTACATTTTGTAAATAGATCTTCATTTAGTTCCTGTAGTTTGCTCCTCGTTGTGGATGTCAACCTTGCAAGGAAAGCATCATAATCTGCTTTGTGTATCTGCCTATATTTGCCATATTTCTGCAAGTGCTGTAAGACTTCTTTCTACACATTGAAAATAAGATATAATCATGTTTCTTAATCTAATAAGAATTAAAAATCAAATATCAACTATCAATTATCTCAATTTGCTACAAACCTGTACGTTTGTGTCCATACAGTAAATCTCAAATCCATAACTTGGACTGTGTTTTTTCATAATATTCATATACACATTTATGATTTGACTATCAACAGGGTCACCAAACAAAAAAGGACAAAATGTAGCTCCAGTTAAGCTTAGGAACTCATCTTGCCATATGACAACACTGCGGGGAGTAAAAAATAACATTACAAAATTGATAAGAAGTGTTTAGCAAAATTTCAGTTATTGAAAATAAACCTATTCCAATTGTTCCCTACTGAGAAAGTCTGTCAACAACTTTTTATCTTCTTCAGTTGCTTCTTGATGTCCACAAAAATCAGTTCTCTTTTTATATACATCCAATGTAGCCTTGGGAGGACTCTGCCAATCCTGACATCTACTATCAAATTTACCTATATAAAAACATACTTAGTCATGTAAGCTAAAATCTATACGTAGTTAGTAACAATATACAATAACATGCAAAAACAAGTAAATTTCAAAATAATGAATCTCGGATTTATACTTCATCTACCTGTTTTTTCCCCTTCCTCTTACGTTTTGGTGTTGAGCTAGGAGGAGTCATAAACATAGACTCCTTTCTTTTCGGCACACAATCAGCTCTACACCTCACAGTATCCACAATGGAAGATTGAAAGTGGCTGATGTTCTCTGCTTTCGAAGTACCAATGTCACTTCCAGAAACTTGCTCTTTATTCAAATCGGAAATAACATCTTTTATCACTAAATCAACATTGTCATCAATGTTGGCAGTTGTCAATTCTACATTCAACTTCTCTAACCCAGCAAGTTCATTTTCACCACCCACTTCAACCTCAACAATCTTAGTCTCTTCTAAAATCAATTCCTCACTAACTTTTTTGGCCTCCAGCTCAGTGCTCTTAACAGCAACAATTGGTTCAAGCAACCTCTGGGTATTAGAAATTCCAGAACATCTCAAACAAAGTGGCACCTGAAAAATATAAGTAATGTAGTCAAAAAATGTGTTGTCATCATTATTTAACATAATAATTTTATTATTTCTATATTTAGAGAATAAGTTACCTGCTTGCCACTTAAGAGTATCTCCTCCTCAGGAAATGGTACTATATCTAACACCTTTTCACAATCATAAATAAAATGTCACTTCTACAATCATATCTATAAAAAACATACTAAAAACATAGCAACTTACCCTACTAAAATCAATTCTACAAAATAAACTCTCAGCAACATCATCTTTAAGTGATATCTTACTCCTTTCCCAGCGAAACAACTGGGGGAAACAACATAAAGAATGTGCAATTCCAAATGAAGGAATTCTTTCATACAGCCATGCCTGAATACATATAGAGAGAGAGAGCAATATAATAATATTAAACATATCACAATTGCACTTGAAATATTAAAAACTCACCATCAAACCTACAGTACAACCATCTAAATACATTTTGCAACCAGCCTTTCCTTTGCCATTACCGGTATGCAAGATAATTTGGTGGCACAAAAATCTATATGCTGCATCTCCCCATGAATAATCAAAGAACCTCATCAAGTTATCAATGTAGGACATAATAAATCGAGGAGTGGAACAGTTGCTAACTGGAAAAATAACACAGTTAAATAGAAGACAAATAAACAGCCTAACAAAATCATCCACTTCAGATTCCTTCTCAGATCCAGCTAATGACCGTAAATTATCATGAATCATGGTCCTATTTACGTTGCCAACTTTTCCTCCAAATAGCCTAAGAACAAAATTGGACTCCATGCTAGCATCAAGATCAACTGGTTGCCCCACATGGGCCAAACCAAGGACAATGCTAAACTCAGTCGAAGTGAATGGAACTACAATGTTGTCACTAAAAAAGAAAGAACGAGAAGACAATAATTGGAATCTCTTTAAAACTAAATCAACTCTGGTACTACTGATAGGCATCTCAGGCATCTCGAGCCATGGAGCAAGTGGAGTGCTTTTAATCCTCTCTTTTTGCTTATCACTCATAATTGGTACCACCTCACCCAGTATATCTTTGAAATATCCAGGAGAGCAACGGGAACAAGATTGTTTGCTACTCTTAGTCTTTCCCTCATCTTTCATTACTCTCTTCCCCTTATCTTTCACCATAGATTTAGCCTTAGCCTCCCTTGTGCTCTGTGTAAGAGCTTTTTTTCTCATATCTGCATAAAAAGTAAATTCACCGAAAAAAAATTAAGTTATCAGTCATACCATCATGTACAAATCATACAAAATTGGATATCATACCACTTAAATTCTTCAGTATCTTATTTAGTTTATTGATAATAATTACATAATCACCACATAACTCATTCAATCATTCAATTAGAGAAGATAAAACACAAACACATTTACTCATTCATACCCTAAAGTACAAATCCTAACCTTCTGCGCATCAAAGTGCTTAAATTGGGTACATTACTCAATTTATTGATAATTACTACAAAATACACAGATATCTCATTCATTACTTGAATTTAAGAAGATATAATATAAATACATTCAGATAAATTATAATTTGAACACCACAAACCCTAATTTTATTCAACCTAACAAAATCAACAACACCCATGAAATAAAACTTCGAATTTTGACAGAATTTTACAGAAACATACGTAAACAATTATCTTAATTTCATTCTACAAACAAGATTACCAAGAGATCAAAATCTAGGGCAGAGAAACAAAACCGACCTTCTACTTGAGATATATCTGTTTCTGCCTTTGGAATACACGTAGACCACTTCTTCGCGTTAGTATTCCTCTGGTTGTACCAATTACCACCTTTTTACTTCTTCAAACCCGACGTTCGTCGATGATTCTTGGGTTGAAGGTGAAAGCCGAGTCTTCACTTGGTCGAAGATGAACGGCACTTCGAAGATGTGGTTCTTGGGTTGAAGGTGATAGGTGGGTCTTCCTCTGCCTTTCGCCTCTCTGGTTTTTGTCTTCAACGCTCACCGGAAGTGATTTCGACGATCGTCGATTTCGTTCGACGCAGCTCCATGCCGGGAAGAAGACACACGGAGTGGAGAGCGTTTGAAAGTAAAGGGAGGGCAGTTCGGTAAATTCATACGAGAGGGAGTTAAGTCAAACGATCAGGCGTTGTCAGGGAGTGGAAACGGAATTTACCTGCCACGGGGACTGAAGCGTGATTTGTGTTTCTGATCGGGGGTTTAAGGCAAAGTTTCCCTTAGATAAATTAAGAATATTATTAATCTAAATATTATAATTAACGCATGAAAAGAATAAAAAGGGTCGAAAGAACATATCCTTGTCTAGTTGTCGAGAAAGTCCGTCACGATTTAGGATTACGGTCAGAAGGATTCCGACGTAGTCATTCCGACGCTCAAGTCAGAAGTGGAGCTCGAAAATAAATTATCGTAGAATAGTAGAAAGGTTTGTTGATGCAGTCTGACCTGATTGTTGTTTTGATGTTGACACCGATTTAAGTTCGGTTGAGTGAGAATTGAGATCAGATAGTTAAGTTCGAATTAAGTGTATTGGTCAGAGAGGGCTCGATAGCTCGTTCTCCAGACTCTAGTCAGAGAGGGCTCGGTAGCTCGTTCTCTGGACCGGGATGAGTCGAAGAGGGCTCGGTAGCTCGTTCTCCGGACTTTTGTCAGAGAGGGCTCGGTAGCTTGTTCTCTGGACCGGGATGAGTCGGAGAGGGCTCGGTAGCTCGTTCTCTGGACCGGGATAAGTCGGAGAGGGCTCGGTAGCTCGTTCTCCAGACCAGACTGAGTCAGAGAGGGCAAGGGAGCCTGTTCGTTGGACTCAGGGTCTAACTTGAGTTAGTCATGGTCAGAATTGACCATGAATTAATCAAATGATTAGAATAGACCTGGACCGATCAGGATGGATCCTGATCGGTCAGGCACTTGCCTGATCGGTTACCTTGACCGATCAGGTACTTCCCTGATCGGTCACCTTGACCGATCAGGTGCTTTGACTGAAATTCCAGTGAGTTTAGGGATCGGTCTGGTGACCGATCAGGTGCTTTGACTGAAATTCCAGTGAGTTTAGGGATCGGTCTGGTGCCCGATCAGGTGCTTTGACTGAATTTCCAATGAGTTTAGGGATCAGTCTGGTGACCAATCCCCTAGTCTCTGATCGGTCAAGGTGACCGATCAGGACATCACTGGACCAATCAGGATAGAGTCTGATTGGTCAGGAGGTTGTCTGATCGATCAAGGTGACCGATCAACATCTCTGAACTTTAATTCAAATTGTTGTCAGCGCAGTTCTGATTTCTGATTTGCTTCACTAATGAATCTGCAAGTGTACAGACAACACAGAGCTTTAAAATTCAAATGAAGGAGCAAGAAGAAGGGTCAAGGGTGACTTTCCATGGTGTTATTTTGTTTGATACACATTTGCAGGTTTCAACGGCACCTGATCTGAAGCTTCAGCTGAAGAGGATGACTTCAGTATGCTGAGAACTCAGAAGGGGTCAGTGAGTGACGACGCCTGTATGTGTGCAGAAGAAAGGCGTAAGAAGAAGAAGTTGGCAAAGCAGAGGAGAACAACGGAGAACGGTGATTAGAAAATTTGCGAAGGGTTTTGCTATTGAGTTGTTGGTGTTCTCTGCATTTTTCTTCTTGCTTGATTTTCTGCTTACTACTGGTGCTTGTGCTTAAGGTGGTGTGCATCTGTTGTGTAAGCTTCCTTCTGTAGTCTCTTGTGCTTCACTTGATATACTTCTAAGACATTTGTGGAGAGGTTACTCCACCGAGAAGGAGGAAACTTTTAGTCGGATTCATTCCGGGGCCTGATCTGCCAAAGATCAAGGGATCACCCATCTCACGGGCACGCCAAGGAGTAGGGTCCCCGAACCTTGTAAACACTGTGTTAGTCTCTGTTTTAGTTTATTTTTGCTTTGTTTGTTTTCCGCTGCTAATCTGAGTATAGGAAGAAGCAAGTTTTGGTGGGTAGCTATTCACACCCCCTCTCTAGTCATCCCAAGATCCTAACAAGTGGTATCAGAGCTTGGTTCTCTTTCAACCGGATTAACATCCTAAGAGAAAGAAGATAGCTTTGAGAGGAGAAGGTTTCAGCACCAACCGTCCACCCTTTTTTGATGGAGCAGATTTCCAGTACTAGAGAAGCAGGATGGAGTATTACTTGAAAACTGACATTGGCATGTGGTTCTCAGTCAAGGAGGGATTCACTCCTCCAAAGGATGCTGAGGGCAAGGAGCTTGAGTCATCAAGATGGTCAGCAGAACAAACAAGAAAAGGAGAGGCAGATGCCAAGGCAGTGGTCACTCTGCAGTGTGGAATGACCAAGGATCAACTCATTAAGGTTGGTCCCTTCTCAAGTGCCAAAGATCTGTGGAACAAGCTCATAGAGCTACATGAAGGCACTCGAGACTCCCGGATAGCAAAGAGGGATCTTTCTCAACCAACTCCAGAATCTTTCCATGAAAGAAAGTGAAACCGTGAGCGAGCTTCATGGTCGGCTCAAAGAGATCCTTAACGGCTTGCACTCGATCGATGAGAAGGTCGAGAACCGTGACCTCGTAAGGTATGTACTCAAGTCCTTTCCTAGGAATGTCTTGTGGTGGATGCCTAAGGGGTATCCAAGGACCTTTCCATTGTAAAGTTAGATGATTTTGTTGAGGCAATCGACCCTGAGATGATCTGGAGGATCATAGGGTTTTGATGTGTGTGGGAAATATAATTAAGATAGGGTTTATTGTGTTCTCATATGTGTACATGAGTGTGCAGGTGTACAGGTACACATGGACTTGGTTGATGTCTTCGGGTGAAGGATGGCATGGAGGCAAGCTGGAGGCTTGCGTGTGCATCCGAGGGATTGGTAGATAGCAGGGACGATGAGCCAAGGGATGCGGACTTCGAGGCATACGTGAAGGGTGGTATGGATGCAAACTGGAGGTTTGCGTGTGCATTCGAGGGACGAGGGCCGAAGATGAAGAAGGCGTGAAAGCAACAGTCGAGGCTGTGGTGAAGAGTCAACCGGGTTGTGAGGGTCTGAGTATGAGTGATTGTACTCAGGGGCTAAGCCAGGAGGGTTTGAGTGCGGAGAGACTTGTACTCGGAAGTGAAACCCTAGACTTAGGTTGGACCAGTCGACTGGCCAAGGGGCAGTCGACTGGTGTAGGCTGGAACAGGCTGGCAGATTCGAACGTTGTACTGTAATGGTCAAATCTGAGTGGGACCAGTCGACTGCCCCTAGGGCAGTCGACTGGTAGCGGCTGTTTCATATTCGAGTCCTATTTAAAGGGGCTCATTTCAGACTACTAGCTCTTGACGAAACTCGCTTAGGTAAAGTGAGTTAGTAGTCTTTTGTACCCAGATCTTGTTAAAGTGATTGTGGTGAGGTTTCTCCAACCACAAGGAACGACGAGGGCTAGCCGGAGGTTATCCGGGGGTTGATCCACCGACGGATTCTTGGATTAGTCACCCGTCCGGAGTGGATACCAAGTAAATCAGGTTGTTAGCATTGTTTTCTATTGTTAGTTTATTTTATTTGTATTTCCGCTGTGTAACTAACAACGTAGGTAAAGAGACGTCAACGAAAAAGTGATATTCACCCCCCCTCTAGCACGCATGTCGATCTATCAGTTGGTATCAGAGCGAAGGACCGCTCTTGATCAGACTAATCGCCGAGGGAGCACCCGCTAGAGGAAGAAGAACATGTAAGATAAGTTGGGGCAAGACATCAACATACCACCATCCTACAATCATGAAGAATTCGGCCATTGGAAGTCAAGGATGGAAAATTGGCTAGGGATGGATTGGGAGTGTAGAATGACCATTGAAGACCCATTAGAAATTCCGAGAGACAAACACGGGAAGAAGCTTCGTCCTAGATATTGGACAGATGAACAATGAGAGCAATCTAGGGCAAACGAAAAGGTAATCAACATTTTGATTGATATTTTGCCTAAAAATGTGTTGAGTTGTATAAGAGAATATAAAAGCACTTATGAGTTATGGAGCAAACTAGAAGAACTTCACAAGAACCCTACACAAGCTCAACTAGTAGAAGAACCCGAAGAAATAAGATCAAGGGTCCAAGAAGACCAAAATGAAGGAGAAGTGTCAAGTCCATCAAGTGAAGTTGAAAACTCGAGTGAGGAGTCATTCAACTCATCAAGAGAGGAAAAGGAAGTATCAACATTAAGAGTTGATGGGGGAGAGAGACCCTCAAACTATACAAGAGCAAGAGAA
>JAGFNQ010003709.1:0-18550 GCA_024364735.1 Boesenbergia rotunda | reverse complement strand
TACAAGGACAAGTGCCCGAAAGATAAAAAGGAGGTACACGCTAAACCTATTTCAATTAATTTAAATTCTAACATGGGGTATAGGAATGAGAAGGTTAAAAAGGAGAAAAGAAGGAATATTCGATACTTTACATACGGGGAGCTAGGACATTACCATACAAAATGCCCAAGAAAAAGAGAGTTGAAAAAGATGGAGCACCTTAGAAGATGGGAGAAAGAGGAAAAGAGAAGGAGCTCACATCAAGGGGGAGCTACAAAAGTAAGGGAGGTAATCCCTAACTCTATTTATGCTCAAAGTTCTTCCATGAATGCTAGAAATGTAAACAATTGCTTGCCTAGATGTAATTTTGGTTTCAAATATTATGATAGAACCAAAAACACTTTTGCATGCCAAAATATTCAAAATTCTATGTTTCATAATAAACCTAGGAATTCTAGGACTAAGGACCAAGGCATAAACCCTAAGGAAGGGAGAAATATAACTAGAAAAGTGGTTAAACCTAGAAATGATCAAATTAGGTCTAATGACTCTAAGGTTAGGAAGTTAGAAAAGGAAAATCAAGTTTTGAGAGCAAAACTTGATAAGTTAGAGAAAAACCTAGATAAAATCATAGAAGGTCAAAGGGGGCAAGCATGATGCAAAAAGATAAATCTCTTAGGAATGGTAGACCGGATTTACGATACCACCCTAGGAGGGCAAATATTGATAAAATATTATATTCAAGGGTGCCCTATAACTATGGTAGAGAGAAGGTCAGAAATGGCAAAGAAAATCCATCTAAGGAAAAAAGGAATGGAATTGACCAAGCATAAGGTCTATAGGGTTAAGAGAGTGAGAGTAGAAGGTCAAGAAGCACCGGAGGAGCACCGGTGTGGTCTTGCCTTTGTAGAAGAATTACCTAGGGAGGTAACTTGGGCTAGGAGCTCAAGGGAGAGTTCTAGATGGAAAAATAGGATCCATGGTCAATGGATCTCAGGTAGTTTCCTTCTAGGAGATTAAATGGACTATAGGGTGTACCAAGAGGTTCAAACGACTAAGGATAGTCTCAATCCTGGCACACTAAAGGGAGAATTATTGTGAAAAAGGAAGAAATTGGGATTATACTTGAGGGTAATTGATTTTAATACTTAAACATCATATAATGTGATGCTATCAGTAGATTATGAATGAGCATGCGAAGAAGGATCAATGTGAGGTCAAAATTAGAACTTTTGGATTAGTTTCATTGATACAATTTAGAGAGACTTAAGGTTTATACCAATCTTGGGATTCGGGGTGATTTTGATTAAGATTATATTTTTCCCAAGTAGATATAGGATCCACAAATCTCTCATTGAAATTTCAAATTTTTTAGAGATTTGTGGAATTAGTTAGGCCTTTCTGAATTTCAAGCTAGAAAACTGAAAAACTCTGTATCAATCGACTGCCCTACTGGCAGTCGACTGACCCAGGACTAGGAACCTACTGTAAGTTTTACCAGTCGACTGGCCATAAGGCAGTCGACTGGTTGTGACTGTAAATACATTCTGTAAGGTTTCCCAGTCGACTGGCCTCCTGCTAGTCGACTGGGATGTGGGTTTTATAAAAGGAAATGGGCGCGCCAGGGGGAGCCAAACTCTAGGGTTTTGGCGATTTACCCAGTGATCTTCTCCTCTCCCAAGCTCCTCCTTCGTCCTCAAGCCCTTCTAAGCCTAAAATTCCTCTCTAAGTCCTTCTCTAACCCCGATCTACCCCTAGGGTTTGTTAAAACCTCTCCTTTTCAAGTCAAACCTTTAAAACTCAACACCATGAAAAGATTAGCGAAAAGGTATCGTGATTTAAGGTTTATTTCTCCATTTAAACTGTGTTGTGATACTAATATGATATCTTGTATATGTTTTCTTTGGTATTTTCTCTTTTGGGAGGTATCTTGGTATACATGCATGTGTTTGGAATCTTAGGGTTGTGTCTAAGAGATTTAGGGGTGAAGGTTCATCCCGTCCAAGTCCGCAAGCTCCACAAGAGGCCATATTTAGGAGCTTAGAATGTAAAAAGAGGTTTGAAGAGAATGAGTTTGTCCCAATGCATTGTCGGTACTTAAACAAAGCCTATTTCCAAGAAAAAGCACCTCAAATTATTGAGATGGTCACCCATTTTGGCATTAAATAGCTGGTTTATTGTCAACATGATGTTAATATTGATTTATGCAAGGAGTTCTATGCAAACTTGACGTGTATTGACTCAAAAAATAATGTTTATGAATCTAGAGTGGCCGGTGTTACCATCCCCTTCACATCCATGATTTTGGCTAGTTTTCTAGAGTGTCGGGCTCCAAACAATGTTAATACTTATTTTCCCAACATTGTTGAGCCGCTTGAGTTTCTAGATGTGACCATCGATCAGATTCACCTGGACTATTTTAGAAGACATAGGCATGAATCTGAGCATACCTTTGATGGTAAACCCATGAGTCCATTTAGTCATGTTCTGTACAAGATTGTTATAGAGTGTCTCCTACCCATTGTTACTAAGGGGAGGGTAAGGATTCGATTGCCTCACCTAGTAATGATGTATGCTCTTGAGCGGAGGTTCGACATAAATGTGTCTCTTCATGTATTTACCTCCATTTGCCACTTTTCCCAAAGCGTTAATGGGAAAATCTATATGCCTTTCTGTCATGTGTTGACTGAGTTTTTCCAGTTGCGATTCGGTATTCGCGTCACTAGTAGTCAGGTCAAGCACCTTGTAACGACCCAAAAATTTTCTCAATATTTTCTTTAAAATATTGATCATGTCTAGATAAATTTTCGAGGAACATAGAGATACTAGTAGGAACCTTAGCATGATTAACCATGATTTTCTATATGGAATAAGAAGTTAAGTACTAATGGGCCTTCCATGGGCTTTTCTAGTACCATGATTATTAGTGGATCTTAGGTAGAATTGAATATAAATAGAAATGGGTTTAAATTAGGAATATTAGCATGGCTATTGATAGGCCTTAGGGGGCATTGCCGAAATTAAAAGAAAAAATAAATAAATAAATAAAAATAAAGTGCATGGTCCAAGGATTGAACCTTGGACCTAGTGTAACACCATACATGTACTAACCAATTCATCACCTAGCAAGGGAGTGTTGGTAGGGAATGAAGAGGATTTTGGTTAAGGCTTAGGGAAGTGAAGAGTCATCAAGAGAAGAGGCACCATGACCCTTCACTTGCCTCTCCTTCATGTAGTATAAAAGAGTAGATGAGAGGGGAAGATACATAGGAGTTACTCTTTTTCTTCTCTTCTCCCACCAAAGCCATTCCTCTCCTTCTTCTTTCTTCTTCTAGCCGAAACCCACAAGGGTTTCTTTCCTTAGAAAAGCTTTACAAAGGACTCCATCTTGAAGATCCAAGGCTTACTACAAGGCTACAAGGGCTAAGGGTGATCAAGGGACAACAAGGTCTTCATCCTCTTCTCTATTTAGGGTCTATAACCAAAACACCAAGGGTAAGACTCCCTCACCTGTGGTATAATGGTTTTCCTTTGATGTTTGTTATGATCTATGTCTTTGTTTAAGATCTAAGTTGAGAAATCCATGAAAGTGGACTTCTAGGGTTTCGGCCACCACCATGATTCCATGGCTAGGATTAGTTTTAACTATCTAATGATGTTTCTTATGTCTTCTCATGATGCAAGGGATGTTAATGGTGATTCATGTGAATTTTTACATGCCTTATGTGTTGGGACCGGGTGCATGTCGACAAGGATACGGGTTCGTAAAATTTTAAATTTGTACGTGTAGCGGAAGAATTAGCATAAAATAATTTCCTAAATTATTTTAACCACGTATCTAGCATGCAACCTTATGGTGTGTGGACATAATCATAAATTAAAATTTTACGGAAAAGTAAACTAATTTACTAAGTACCTCACGTAACTCGAAGTAAGGAACGAGATCCAACCGTAGCGTCCCTTGGAAGCTTCGCCTCTATTCGCGTCCACGCCGAGTTCTCTTCGGGATGACTTCGCAAAGTCACGAGTTTTGTGCCGACGAGAACTACTAGATTCTCTAAAGGCACAACTAGAAGAACAAGAGAAAAGAATGGAAACTCACCAACAAGAAACAGAATCTAAATTCCTGGAAGAGAGGAGTTGTGATCCGCGTCTTCTTCTTCTTGTCTTGGCTTCTCCTTCTCCTTGATAGCTCTCGGCAACCAACCCTAAGGGAAGAAGTGCGCCGGCCCTAGGTGGATGAAGGGGCGCCGGCCCTAGTTGCCTCAAGGGGCGCCGGCCCTACGGTTGAGAAGGGGAAAGGGGAGGAAGAGAATGAGAGAGAGAGAGGGAGAGGATTAACTCTTAATCAACTTAATTGATTGGAATTGAAGGCTAGCCTTTGGTTCCTTTATATAGTAACCTCTCCCTTGCTAAGTCTCCTCTTTAACGGAATTAACGGAATTAATTTTCATAAGAAATTTATCTTATAAATTTTCTTATGAATAATTCTGTTATGCCTAGTTTTATTATAACTAACTTTATAATAAAATAAATTATTCTCTTCTTTAATTATGGAATAAATTTTATAAGAAATTTATAAATTTTTCTTTTAATGGAAAAATCAATTCATAATTGTTTTTATAAAATTAAAATAAACCACTCCACGGATTATTTTAATTTCCCAAAAAGAAATAAATTTCTATAAATTTATTTATATAAATTTCTTTATACAAATTTATTTATCCATAATTTATAAAACAAATCGCGCTAGATTTATTTTATTAATTAAACCAATTAAATTGGTTTATTCCCTTTTTAATGGCCGGCCAAACCAAGAGGGTGGACACCCTCTTTGGCCGGCCAAACCAAGCCGATTCCATCGCGAATTAAACTCATTTAATTCGCCCATTAAGCCTTCAAAAGACTTAGCCATTTTAAGTTTCTGTTGCGCCTCTGATTAACTCAGATTCGACTTATTTCTCTTGATCGGAAAATCTAATTTTTAACTCATTTTAAATCCCTCGGATTACTCGTAGTGCGTGTGACAAAATAGGCTTTCGATTTATGTTGGCCGTCTATAATCAACTAATTATAGAACGATCATGAGTGGCACCTAGTAGTACATCATGACCCCCAATTAATCGAAAGATCAACGGTTTGACCTCAGAAGTAATTCTGAAACCCTTCAGCAGCTCTAATGAATCGTGCCCCATTCCCTTCACCACCTTATACCTACTTGGTTCAGGACATGGTCTGTTTGTGTCAGTCCCCACTAGACTGACTACGTCACACCTAGCCCAAGTAGTGTCTTTCTCGTCCTTTGGATTTCTAATTACTCTCATGTATTTAAGAGACTCGCACTCTAAACATGATATACTCTGGCCAGAGGTTTTGAGTAACAATCCGACGATAGGCCTGGGTATACATCTCCTCACAAGGAGTGGTGAATCCTTTGTAGGCTGTTCAAACATCTTCGGGTACTTCGGCTTATACCCAATCATCCTGGGTCCACACCTCCTTGGAGATGCTTGCTTAAGATGTTAAAGTATAAGTCTCCATGACCAAGATGACTTGAACACCGCAAGTCAAAGGAACATCGCACTTAAGCTACAGTAAGAACTTCATTGACATATCTACATGTAGATTCCCATATGAAGTCTTACAGCTAGTCACTCCAATGAACTAGTTCCCTTAACTAGCATCCATGTTTATCTCCGGACATCCCAATGTCACCAGCCAGTGAAAATCAGCTGATTAGAGAATAACCCATGCTAGTCTCAACAGAATTGATAGTGTCCGTTTTTATCAATTCATCGACTAGGGATAATTTCAATACTTCACAATTCCACATTTAGAGATAATCACTAGTTGTGATCCCATCACAAATTCTCTTATGCAGTGAATTGTATTGCGGACATTCAGTAGATGAGTTTAAGATCTCAATCAAATACACAAACATGTATACTCAAATAGTGAATTATCATTTATTAGAATAAATGATTACAATCATAAGGCGATTGCCTTAGGACACTTCTCTCATATTACTAACAAACTCCCACTTGGCCTAATGCCAATCGCTACGGTATCCAATACCACAGGCTCTAACATGACCCTCAAACTTGCTTTGAGGCAAGGCCTTAGTTAAAGGATCCGCTATATTCCTTTCAGTGGGAACTCTCTCTATTTGTATGTCATTCCTACTTATAATCTCTCTGATCAGATGATAGCGTCGAAGCACGTGTTTGGATCGCTGATGAGACCTTGGTTCCTTCGCTTGTGCAATAGCTTCATTGTTGTCGCAGTAAACCGGCACTGCTTCATCAATGGTTGGAACCACACCAAGTTTTGAGACAAACTTCTTGATCCAAACTGCTTCCTTTGCCGCTTCCGAAGCTGCGATATATTCCGCTTCCGTGGTAGAATCCGCTACGGTGTCTTGTTTGGAACTTTTCCAACTTACTGCGCCTCCATTCAAAGCAAATATGTATCCAGACTGTGATTTGGAGTCAACCTTATCTGTCTGGAAACTGGCATCTGTATACCCACGTATTACCATATCTCCTTCTCCATATATTAGGAACACATCCTTAGTTCTTCTTAAGTACTTAAGGATTGTCTTGACAGCCGCCCAATGATCCATCCCTGGATCAGACTGGTATCTGCTCGTGACACTCAGAGCATATGATACATCGGGCCTAGTACATAACATAGCATACATGATAGATCCTATCGCGGATGCATAAGGTATCTTATTCATGCAAATCGTCTCGTCTTCTGTGCGCGGACACATAGACTTCGAAAGGTTGATCCCATGCCTGATGGGTAGGTAACCTTTCTTAGATTCCAACATGCTAAACCTTTTTAGCACTCGGTCTATATATGTAGACTGCGAAAGACCAAGCAACCGTTTTGATCTATCTCTATAGATTCTAATCCCAAGGATATAGCTTGCTTCTCCCAGGTCTTTCATGGAGAAAGTTTTGGACAACCAAATTTTAACTGTCTGTAAGACTGATATATCGTTTCCTATGAGTAATATGTCATCGACATATAATACTAGGAATACGACTGCACTCCCACTAACCTTCTTGTACACACAAGGTTCGTCAGGATTTTGTGAGAAATCAAACTTTTTGATTTGTCTCATCAAAACGGATGTTCCAGCTCCTAGATGCTTGCTTCAGTCCATATATGGATCGTCGAAGCTTGCATACTTTGGTTTTATCAACCGATGTGAAACCTTCAGGTTGTATCATGTATACATCCTCAAGCAGGTTTCCATTAAGGAAAGTTGTTTTCACATCCATTTGCCATATCTCATAATCATAATGAGCTGCTATGGCTAGGAGCATCCGAATGGATTTAAGCATAGCTACTGGCGAATAGGTTTCGTCATAATCAATTCCTTGTTTCTGACGATATCCTTTTGCCACTAATCTAGCTTTAAAGGTAACTACATTACCTTCCATGTCGGTTTTCTTCTTGAAAACCAACTTGCACCCTATGGGCTTAATCCCTTCGGGTGGGTTAACCAATGTAACGCCCGCCCTTATATCTACTCTCGGGGCGGGGTTACGTACTTCTCATTCATATAATTTTAATCATAAGAGAAAAAACATAAGTGCTAAGCCTATTAGTCAGTGCATGCCAATCAGATATCATGCTTTAATGTTTAGACCATTTTATTTCTTTGGAGCATAGTCCTAGGTTTCTATTCATCTTAAGTTCATAAGTAATTCAACTCAAACATATAAGAGTGATCACTAATATTCAAAAGTACCAACCCTAATCACTAGCATTTATTATTAAAGGAAACATAGGCATAGTAATGTAGATATGGGAATCTTTCTTTCCCGAGCCACCAACCCACACATCTTCAGCCCTCCTGCCTCTTCCTCTAGTTCAAGGGTCCATTACCTTTATCTGCAGCATAAGACAACTCATAAGTAAGCACAAATGCTTAGTAAGGATCCTGTCCTACTCGCAAAATCCATACGAAAGCATACAACATGTACACATAATAAATCATAAGCATGAGTTCATCATAGCATACTAAACATCACAGTTTCTAAGCAAGCAGTATAAAGTATGGAATGCATATACATAAGGATGCTTAACTTTTAAAATCATACTTTTAAATACTTAAATATCATCGTATCATCATTGGGGGTCCCCGGCTTGTACCACATACATACATCATGAGCGCGCATCCCTAAGTATATACGAGGTAGCGAGCCTCGACCTACTAGGGTAAGGACAGCATAGTCGGTAGTCCCAAAACCAGGGCGTTTTAAGGTGCCCATCCCTGTTGCACAACTACGGTAGTGCCAGAACCGTGGACAGCATAGTCGGTAGTCCAGAACCGGGGCGTTCTTAAGGTGCCCATCCCTTGGACCCATACTTTGGTCCGGTACAAGCCCATTCATAAAGTAAAATACTTTACATGATTTTACATATATGCTAAGGAATACTCCAAATCCACTCTTATGGGACACACCACTCTTCAAGGGTGCTCATGATCCCGTAGGGACACACCACACAACATAAGGGGTGCTCTTGATCCCATACTTAGTGGAGTATCCTTTCAAGCGTTTTATCATACACATCACATGCAATTCATAAAGGGTGCCACGTGGGCTATATAAACATGCTCATACATATGTCATATTTCAACCACCTACACAAACTTATATATGACAAGGTTGGTCACATAAATCATATTCCTGTCATAGAAAGTGGTAGCATACTTCATGAGTTAATCGAGTTCTTCTTAACCCTAAACCTAAGGTCCTGGCCGAAAGTCAAAGTAGAGATAGCTTAGGTTTTTGACATCAAACATCACATACAAGTATCATATCTATATCCATCATATATCATTCTAAGCATAGCATACATCATGGGGAAATCAAGCTTCACAAACCTAATGTTCTAGGCTTGGCCGAATATCAATGCTAGGGGAAAGGTTAAGTTTTCCTATCAAACATTCCCTTAAACATCACATGCATATACATATCATTATTCCCAAACATAAGCATATCTCCTAGGGTAGTTTAACCTTCACAAACCCTAACCTTAGGGAGTTGGCCGAATGGTGTAGGGTAGGGGAAATTAGGGTTTTTGAATCAACATTCATACAAGCATTTACACAAACATCTCACATACCTATCAAGCCACTTATTAAACATAGATTCCATCATAAGATAATTATGCAACCCTAATCTCTAATCCCTCTAGGGTTGGCCGAACTCAAGGGTAAAGGAAACTAGGTTTCTTGAAATCAAATCTTCACACCAACATTTATACAAGCATTTTGTCTACACTACTAAGCATGGATATATCATAGGAATCATACAACCTTAAAACCCTCTTTGCTTCATGCTTTGGCCGAAAGTCACATAAGGGTGGAACCCTAGTTTTTTGTTCACAACATCATAAAGAAAATCAACATACCTATATACCCTAAGTCTCAAGGGATCTTCTCATGTATTAAAGAGTAACCAAAGCCTCTCCTAATGGAGGTGGCCGAAACTTAAAAAGGGAAAACCCTAATTCTTTTGTACAAGAAAACAACAAGAATCATGCATAACAATTACACTGCAGGCGAGGGGATACTTACATCCTTTCGCTTGAATTTCACCCTCCCTAAATCTTTAGGGTACCCTTGGTTGAAGTGAGAGTGAGAGTTTCCTTTACCAAAGTTTCTCTAGAACCCTTGGCCCTAGTAGAGGCAAGATCCTTGAATGGTTCTCCTTCCTCCTAATTCCCTAGGGTTAGAACCCTAGGGTTGTGTTTTTCGAAAATGAAAAGGGAGAAGGAGTAGATGAATTTCGGTGGGGAGAGTGAGGAAGAAGAAGAGAGGAAGTTATTCCAACTTCTCCTTCTCTTATTTATACTTTTCCCATGAAGAGACATGTCTCTTCACTTCCCTAGCTTTTAACAAGCATGTTCCTTATTCCCTCTACATGAAATATGGCTTGGTTCATTGGTTATGACATGGTTAGTGCAAGTAGGAGGTTTAAGGTTCAATCCTTGCTTCCTCCTTTCTATATTTCCTTTTTGCACTGTTCCACATCCAAACCCATTAAGCCAAGCCCATCATGAAATTTCATAGTAATAATTATATTTTATGAATTCATAATATTTCATAATAATATTTCATGAATTTCATAACATTTCATATTCATGAATTCATAATATTTCATGATATTTCATAATAATATTTCATGAATTTCATAATATTTCATATTCATGAATTCATAATATCTCATAATATTTCATAATAATATTTCATGAATTTCATAATATTTCATATGGGAAACTTTTGGGGCGTTACAACCAAGTCCCATACTTGATTTTCGTACATGGAATCCATTTCCGACTTCATGGCCTCAAGCCATTTGTCCCTTTCTGAACTTTTCAGGACATCTTCATAACTGATAGGTTCATCATCGCTTATGAGTAACACGTCATTCGATTCACTTATGAGAAATCCGTATCTCTCTGGAATATTGCATGCCCTATCAAACCTACGAAGAGGTGGTGTTGTTTTAGGTTCAACTGATAGATCATCATTATGAATTATCGGTTGTGGGCCTAGACTAGGTGTCTCTGTAATGTCTATTGGAGTTTCTTGAACTTCATCAAGTTCAATGCCACTCCCACTGTTTTCTTGTAAAAGAAATTCCTTTTCCAGAAATACAGCATGCCTTGAAACAAACACCTTTTGCTCCAAGGGATGATAGAATTAGTAACCCTTCGTTTCCTTAGGGTACCCAATAAATAGACATTTATTAGACTTAGCATCCAATTTGTCTGATATAGTCCGCTTCACATAAGCTGGACAACCCCATATCTTAAGGTGAGTTAAGTGAGGTTTCTTACTATTCCATATCTCATATGGAGTAGTAGAGACTACCTTGGTCGGGACTCTGTTTAGCAAGTAAACAGCTGTCTTAAGTGCATAGCCCCAAAAGGATTTTGGAAGAGTTGCATGGTTCATCATGGATCTAACCATGTCCATCAAGGTTCGGTTACGCCTCTCAGATACACCATTATGCTGTGGTGTATACGGCGGAGTCCATTGGGACAATATCCCATTGTCCCTAAGATAATCTTGAAACTCTTGACTTAAGTATTCACCACCCCGATCTGATCGAAGTATTTTAATACATTTGCCAAGTTGTTTCTCTACTTCATTTCTGAACTCTTTGAATTTCTCAAAAGCTTCATATTTGTGTTTCATCAAGAACACATACTCGAATCGTGAGTGATCATCGATAAAGGTGATGAAGTAGCCATAGCCTCCTTGTGCTAGAGTTGACATTGGTCCACATACATCGGTATGTATTAGACCAAGCAATTCTCCCACTGGATTACCTTTTCCGGAAAAGGGCAATTTGGTCATCTTGCCTCTTAAGCATGATTCGCATGTATCAAATGAACCGGGTTTAAATGTTTCCAAAATTCCACATCGGTGTAATTCGGTCATGCGTTTCTTACTTATATGGCCAAGACGACAGTGCCACGTGTAGGAGTCTATTCGATTTTCTATTCGAGCACGTTTGTTGCTAACTTCGATATTGAAAACGTCACTGGATAAATCTAACGTGTAGATGTCATTGCACAAAGTTCCATTCCCATAAAGAACGCCATTTAAAGTTATGTAACAACAATTGTTACTAAAAGTTAAATGATAACCTTTTTCATTCAAACATGAAATAGATACAATGTTCTTTATTAACGAAGGAACGAAATAACAATTATCCAAATCTAAGACACGTCCAGTTGGGAGCTTTAGCAAATATGTTCCGATGGCAATAGCAGCAATCCTTGCTCCATTTCCAACCCGCAAATTCGCTTCTCCCTTGACGAGTCTTCTTCTATTCCTTAGCCCCTGTATGTCATTACATATATGTGAGCTACACCCAGTATCAAGTACCCAGGTATCTGAGGAAATAGAGTGACATTCAATAACGAAGATACCTGAAGAGGATGGGGCATCGGTGCCTTCTTCTTCAAGGACTCAAGATAAACCTTGCAGTTTTTCGCCAGTGACCCTCCTTGCCATAATGATGACAGGTTCCTTTTGGTTTCTTTTCAGTCTTCTTGGCCTTTTTCTTCTTCCCCTTGTTCTGTTCTTTGGCCTTCCTCTTAGAACCTTTCTTTGAGGAACCAACTAACAGTACTGCCTTTTGATCCGGCTTTACAGAAGGCTCCACAGTCTTCAGCAGGTTGAGCAACTCAGGAATGGTGGTCTCCAGTTTGTTCATCCAATAGTTCATCACAAATTGTGAATAACTCTTGGGCAAACAACTCAGAATTAAGTCAATACCTAGTTCATGATCCATTGCAAAACCGAGTGCGCTCAGTCGCTCAATGTACCCCAACATCTTTAACACAAACTACAAGGCAGAAGTGCCTTCCTGCATCTTAGTGGTGAAGAGGAGTCTGGAGACTTCGAACCTTTCGGATCTCGCCTGCTCTTCAAACAACTCATGAAGATGGAAGATGATGGTATAAGCATCCATATGCTCATGCTGCTTTTGTAGCTCAGGTACCATAGAGGCTAGCATAATGCAACTCGCAAGTTCAGAATCGGTCACATATTTCTGATGGGCCAACAATTGGTCCGGAGTTACATTTTCTGGAGGATGGTCGGGAAGTTGATTATCAATGACATAAGCAAGCTTTTCCGCCTTGAGGACTATCCTCAGGTTTCGAAGCCAGTCCATGAAGTTCGGCCCAGTCAGTTTATTGGTGTCCAAAATGGAACGCAAGTTTAGAGAAGACATGATCGAGTGATTATCCTAGAAATACAAATTGAGTTTATGTGAGAAGAATGATTAAAGAATGTATCAACATACATAAATAAAATCCTATTTATTTTTCAAATTGAATAACCCTTTTTATCAATTCGGGAGATCGTAGGAACATCTCCAAATAGGATGATATCCAACCATAGATAAGAACAACCATGACTGTAGCCATCAAGTTTTTCTTAGCTATGAAGGTAGGTAATTACACCGATTACATATCACATATATGTAACTATCACTTTATGCTATCAACTAATTGAATGTTTGCATAAATCATTGGGTTGTTAACTCATTAACAAGTATGTAACATTATACATAGCACCCAACTGCACCTCTCTTTACATCGACCTTGGCTGTGGCACAACAAATCGATGCTCCAAGCTTAAGGCTGACCCATTAATCAAGAAATAGTATTAATATGGTTGGAGCTCATTCAACCGTTTAGTCAGGCTTGGATGTGTCCAACAACCAAAACTAAGGATTGACCTCTGACTCCAACTATATTATTCATAAACTAATTTCATGGTTTGAACATGTTGAGGTTCAAGTCGGGCATGGATGTGTCCATCAACCCAAACGAGAAACAAAACTCCGGTTCTAACCATATTAATGGAAGGTGTTAGCCTTAATATTTTGTAAGGGGTTTTGGGTCTCATCTTTTCTAAGCACATTCATGACATATGATTATGTCATGACTAACGATTTCCTTAATAAAGTATGTATGTGACTTAATTTATCAAGTCTCATGAATTGAATTAGGAACCGGATTTCCTCATTCTAATTTCATACTTTATTAAAGGAATTGTTTTGGGAAACAATTTCCTAAATTATCATAATCAATTTCGGAAATAATATGTTCAAGACTTTGATTTCTCTAAATCAAAACTTATTAAATTAAGAGACAATTCCCTTAATTCAACCACATATTATTTTCATGAAAATCTCAATTAAGAAACTCTATAGGAAACCATTTTCCTAATTAATTTTGGAGACAACAATATGTAAGAGCATCACCTCTTAAAGCATATTTTATTCATGGATTTAATTAATTACAACAAATCGTTTTCTAAGGGTGGCTCCCTGAGGCTCAGATACCCAAAGAAAAGTAATTTGTCGTAAATCCAATTTGGTCCGCTTCGGAAGCGCAACCAAATTAAACATGACAATTTCATTTAAAATTGGGAAATTAAATTACAACAACTAACTTTAAATTGGACGGCTCCCCGAGGCTCAATCCAAAATAAAGAATTTTGTTGTCAATTTAAAAACCAATTTAAATTTAATTGTCAATTAATTGTCTATAAATTTGTCTAGACTTTCTTGAAAGAAAGTGCCCAAAATTGCGAGATTTCATAATAGGTTTTCAGAATAATTGTAAGTTTTTGGTACAAATAAAACTTACATATTTCCAAAGTTGAAAAATTTCTAAAATAGAAAATTTCCAAAATTGGAAAGTTTCCAAAGATGGGAAGTTTTCACAATTATTATAAAATTTTTAGAAACTAGGATATTTCAAAAGTTTGCGAAATTTCATGAGGATTTCCAAACTTAGAAATTACTAAATCTAAAATTTATTATAATTGGAAAGTTTCCATAATTGAAAATTTTTTCCAAACTTGAGATTATGACAAAGTTTTCCGTAAAACAATTATATGATTATGTCAAACACTAACCGGCTCTGATACCACTGTTGGGACCGGGTGCATGTCGACAAGGATACGGGTTCGTAAAATTTTAAATTTGTACGTGCAGCGGAAGAATTAGCATAAAATAATTTTCTAAATTATTTTAACCACGTATCTAGCATGCAACCTTATGGTGTGTGGACATAATCATAAATTAAAACTTTGCGGAAAAGTAAACTAATTTACTAAGTACCTCGCGTAACTCGAAGTAAGGGACGAGATCCAACCGTAGCATCCCTTGGAAGCTTCGCCACTATTCGCGTCCACGCCGAGTTCTCTTCGGGATGACTTTGCAAAGTCACGAGTTTTGTGCCGACGAGAACTACTAGATTCTCTAAAGGCACAACTAGAAGAACAAGAGAAAAGAATGGAAACTCTCCAACAAGAAACGGAATCTAAATTCCGGGAAGAGAGGAGTTGTGATCCGCGTCTTCTTCTTCTTGTCTTGGCTTCTCCTTCTCCTTGATAGCTCTCGGCAACCAACCCTAAGGGAAGAAGTGCGCCGGCCCTAGGTGGATGAAGGGGCGCCGACCCTAGTTGCCTCAAGGGGCGCCGGCCCTAGGGTTGAGAAGGGGAAAGGGGAGGAAGAGAATGAGAGAGAGAGAGGGAGAGGATTAACACTTAATCAACTTAATTGATTGGAATTGAAGGCTAGCCTTTGATTCCTTTATATAGTAACCTCTCCCTTGCTAAGTCTCCTCTTTAACGGAATTAACGGAATTAATTTTCATAAGAAATTTATCTTATAAATTTTCTTATGAATAATTCCGTTATGCCTAGTTTTATTATAACTAACTTTATAATAAAACAAATTATTCTCTTCTTTAATTATGGAATAAATTTTATAAGAAATTTATAAATTTTTCTTTTAATGGAAAAATCAATTCATAATTGATTTTATAAAATTAAAATAAACCACTCCACGGATTATTTTAATTTCCCAAAAAGAAATAAATTTCTATAAATTTATTTATATAAATTTCTTTATACAAATTTATTTATCCATAATTTATAAAACAAATCGCGCTTGATTTATTTTATTAATTAAACCAATTAAATTGGTTTATTCCCTTTTTAATGGCCGGCCAAACCAAGAGGGTGGACACCCTCTTTGGCCGGCCAAACCAAGCCGATTCAATCGCGAATTAAACTCATTTAATTCGCCCATTAAGCCTTCAAAAGACTTAGCCATTTTAAGTTTCCGTTGCGCCTATGATTAACTCAGATTCGACTTATTTCTCTTGATCGAAAAATCTAATTTTCAACTCGTTTTAAATCCCTCGGATTACTCGTAGTGCGTGTGACTAAATAGGCTTTCGATTTATGTTGGCCGTCTATAATCAACTAATTATATAACGATCATGAGTGGCACCTAGTAGTACATCATGACCCCCAATTAATCGAAAGATCAACGGTTTGACCTCAGAAGTAATTCTGAAACCCTTCAGCAGCTCTAATGAATCGTGCCCCATTCCCTTCACCACCTTATATCCACTTGGTTCAGGACATGGTCTGTTTGTGTCAGTCCCCACTAGACTGACTACGTCACACCTAGCCCAAGTAGTGTCTTTCTCGTCATTTGGATTTCTAATTACTCTCATGTATTTAAGAGACTCGCACTCTAAACATGATATACTCTGGCCAGAGGTTTTGAGTAACAATCCGACGATAGGCCTGGGTATACATCTCCTCGTAAGGAGTGGTGAATCCTTTGTAGGTTGTTCAAACATCTTCAGGCACTTCGGTTTATACCCAATCATCCTGGGTCCACACCTCCTTGGAGATGTTTGCTTAAGATGTTAAAGTATAAGTCTCCATGACCAAGATGACTTGAACACCGCAAGTCAAAGGAACATCGCACTTAAGCTGCAGTAAGAACTTCATTGACATATCTACATGTAGATTCCCATATGAAGTCTTACAGCTAGTCACTCCAATGAACTAGTTCCCTTAACTAGCATCCATGTTTATCTCCGGACATCCCAATGTCACCAGCCAGTGAGAATCAGCTGATTAGAGAATAACCCATGCTAGTCTCAACAGAATTGATAGTGTCCGTTTTTATCAATTCATCAACTAGGGATAATTTCAATACTTCACAATTGCACATTTAGAGATAATCACTAGTTGTGATCCCATCACAAATTCTCTTATGCAGTGAATTGTATTGCGAACATTCAGTAGATGAGTTTAAGATCTCAATCAAATACACAAACATGTATACTCAAATAGTGAATTATCATTTATTAGAATAAATGTTTACAATCATAAGGCGATTGCCTTAGGACACTTCTCTCATATTACTAACATTATGATCCTTGTAAGTTTCAGCCAAGAGCCCTAACCCATGGTTGGAATTTGATCTAATCATTCAAACATGTTTATTTTGTTCCCCTATTACATGATGCATAGTAATTATGTTTTATATGAATTTTTCCATGAAGTTATGGCCCTTTAGGGTTTCGGCCAAGAGCAACTCTAGGGCTAAGGGATTAGGGTTAGCTTCAACTATGGGATCAAATATTTTCCTATGGCATTGTATGTTTGTATGGGATGTTATTTGTGACCTATATGAATTTTCCATGGACTTATGGTCCTTTAGGGTCTCGGCCAAGACCATGATCTAGGGTTTGGATTGAGTTAAGGTCTCAAGGATACTTGTTTATAGGTTACCATGATGTAAGTATATGGTTAAGCATGATGTAAGGATCTCTATGTTACCAAAACCCTAGCTTTATATGTTATGTATCATGACTTTGTATGTTTAGGTTAGGTGTTATGTTTTACTCATGAATATTTTAGATCATATACCATGAACATATGTAATTGATGTAGGGGTAGGTTGAATAGAATAATGTATGTAGGATGTTAAATGCCTATAATAGAAATATGTGTATGAAGGTCTATGCATGTTCTATAATGAATGCCATGAACCTAAGTACTGTAGAATGCCATGAACCTAAGTGGTATGTATCACGTTCATATGTATTTTACCCATGCATGCTCTAGGGTGGATACTAGGATTATGCATGCTAGATGAAATGTACCATGTATGAACTGCATGTTTATCTTATGTACCATGACTCGGCAAGCTTTATGAACTAGGATGATGTTTATACTTTAGGACATGATTATGTATGTATGTCATGGTTTATGAATGAAAATGATGAATGAAGTTAAAGTTCGTGCCTTCGAGGCATAATGATGATATGGAATGAAAATGATGAATGAAGACAAGGCTCATGCCTTCAAGGCATAATGATGATGTTAAGCATTAAGAATGAATGATTATGCTATGTATGTTTTATGAATGAAGAATCATGTGAAAGTATTTTATTTTATGAATGGGCTTGTACCGGACCTAAATAAGGTCCACGATTCTGGACTATCGATGAAGCTGTCCGCGGTTCTGGACTACCGATGAAGCTGTCCACGATTCTGGACTACCGATGAAGCTGTCCACGGTTCTGGGACTACCGATGAAGCTGTCCTTACCCTAGTAGGTCGAGATTAGCTACCTTGTATTTACTTAGGGATGCGCGCATATGATGTATGAATGTGGTACAAGCCAGGACCCCCATGATGTTATGATTATGTTTAAGTACTTATAATTATGGTTTTTAAATAAGCATCCTTAAGATATATGCATTTAACTCATGCATCCATTTATGTTATGCATTATGCCAAGATAAGTATGTTTATGCTTATGTTCATGATTTATGTTAAGAATATACTCATGATTCATGCTAAGGATATGTTTATGATATGTTCATGATTTATGTTAAGAATATGCTCATGATTTATGCTAAGAATAGGCTTATGTTTATGTTAAGAATCATGACATGTTAAATGTCTTTTATGCTTATGTTTATGTTAAGAACCATGTCATGCTAAATGTCTTTTATGCTTATGTTTCATGATAAGAATCATGTACTGTTAAATGTTCATATGATTATGTTTTATGTGACGTATGGATTTTAGTAAGTAGGAAAGGGTCCTACTAAGCCTGTGTGTTTATAGTCTTATTTTCTTATACTGCATATCAAGCAAGAGGGTACTAAGGGAAGCAGCAGGAGGGGCAAAAGCGTG
>JAGFNQ010003708.1:0-67523 GCA_024364735.1 Boesenbergia rotunda | reverse complement strand
AAATAATGCTAGTTAAGGGAACTAGTTCATTGGAGTGACTGACTGTAACACTTTATATGGTAGTCTATATATAGACATGCCAATGAAGTTCTTACTGCAACTTAAGTGCGATGTTCCTTTGACTTGCGGTGTTCAAGTCATCTTGGTCATGGAGACTTATACTTTGACATCTTAAGCAAGCATCTCCAAGGAGGTGTGGACCCAGGATGATTGGGTATAAGCCGAAGTGCCCGAAGATGTTTGAACAACCTACAAAGGATTCACCACTCCTTGCGAGGAGATGTATACCCTAGGCCTATCGTCGGATTGTTACTCGAAGCTTCTGGCCAGAGCATGACATGTTCAGAGTATGAATCTCTTAAATACATGAGAGTAATTAGAATCCATAAGACGAGAAAACGTTACTTGGGCTAGGTGTGACGTAGTCAGCCTAGTGGGGACTGACACACATAGACCATGTCCTGAACCAAGTGGGTATAAGATGGTGAAGGGAATGAGACACGATTCATTATAGCTGCTGAAGGGTTTCAGAATTGTTTCTGAGGTCAACCGTTGATCTTTCGATTAATTGGGGATCATGATGTACTACTAGGTGCCACTCATGATCGTTCTATAATTGGTTAATTATAGACGATCAACATAAATCGAAAGCCTAGTTAGTCACACGCACTACGAGTAATCCGAGGGATTTAAAACGAGTTGAAAATTGGATTTTCCAATCAAGAGAAATGAAGTTTGGTTGAGCCAAACGATAAGTCGAATCTGAATTTTTCAGAGAGGCATCGGAAGCGTAAAATGGCTAAGTCTTTTGAAGACTTAATAGATGAATTAAATGAGTTTAATTCATTGGGGCGTGGCTTGGATTGGCCGACCAAAGAGGGTCTCCACCCTCTTTGCTTGGTCGGCCACAACAAGGGGAGAAAACCAAATTGTTTGGTTCAATTTATAAAATAAACCAAGTGTGGTTTGTTTTATAAAATTATGGATGATATAAATTTTCATATAAACCAAGGTTTGGTTTATTTTTCATGGAAATTAAAATGAACCATGGATTGGTTTATTTTATAAAATCAATCACGGATTGATTTACCATGATAAAGAAATTTATATAAATTTATATAAAGAAATTTATATAAAAAAATTTATTTTTCATGGAAATTAAAATGAACCATGGATTGGTTTATTTTATTTTATAAAATCAATCATGGATTGATTTACCATGATAAAGAAATTTATATAAAGAAATTTATATGATAAATTTCTTATGAAAATTTATTCCATAAGAAAAAGGAGACTTGGTTGATTTTTATCATGAATTAAAATCATGATAAAACTTGGCATAATGGAATAAGTCATAGAAAATTTATATGATAAATTTCTTATGAAAATTTATTCCATAAGAAAAAGGAGACTTGGCGGTTGAGAGGCCACTATATAAAGGACCCAAGGCAAGGCTTGGAAATTCATTCGAAATAATCGAAGTATTCTTGCCTGGGCTCTCTCCCTCTCCCCCCTTCTTTCTCTTGGTCGGCCAACCTTCTTCTCCCTTCTTCTTGCCGTGAGCACAAGGAGAAAGACCGAGGCGGCAAAGTTCTTCCGTATGGACGATCTTCCTCTCCGGCCATTATCACCTTGGGATTGGGCGCAAGTCATCTTCCTCCTTCTCGCCGGAATTGTGATTCCGGCCAACCTTGGTTGTGAGTTTTTCCGATGTGATTAATTCTCTCTTGGTTTTCTTGTCGCGTTCTCAGAGAATCTAGTAGTTCTCGAGAACACGAAACTCGTGGCTTTGTGAAGCCATCCCGAAGATACTCGGCGTGGACGGGAATAGAGGCGGAGCTTCCAAGGGACGCTTATGGTTGGATCTCGTCCCTTCCTTCGAGTTACGCGAGGTAATACGTAAATTAGTTTACGTTTCTGCAAAATTTTAAATATATGATCATGTCTACACAAGATAAGGTTGCATGCTTAGATGTGTGGTTAAATAATTTGAGAAATTATTTATGCTAAACCTTCCGCTGCACGTAATTAATTTTAAAATTACGAACCTGCATTCATGTCAACATGCACCCGGTCCCAATAGTTGGGGTAATATCAGAAGGCCCGACCAGAGGAGATTCCCATCGAGCAAGGAAGGCCTATACCTGCAGGTTGGAAAATTACGTCAATGGGATTGATAGAAAGAAACGCCAGGGCCCTGTCATCTCCTTCAGCCCCGATGATCTGGAGGATGTTGAAGCCCCTCACGAAGATGCACTGATAATTCTCGTTCGCATAGCCATTATGAAGTTAAGCGCATTTTCATGGATACAGGTAGCTCCATCAACATTTTGTACAAGGCAGCATTAGATCAGATGCAAGTTGACGAAAATGAATTACACCCTATCTCCACTCCGCTATTCGGCTTCACCGGATATCGAGTACAGCCGATGGAACATATCTCATTGTCCTTGTCGCTTGGAGATGACACTCTACAGAGGACAAGGAGAATTTCCTTCATGATCGTAGATACCCCATCGCATACAATGCTATTTTGGGGAGACCAGTGCTCAGCTTGTTTCAGACGATGGTCTCAGTCTATTACCAGAAGATCAAATTCCTAGTGAGAGAGCGGGTGGCGAAAGTTAAAGGAAACTAGCTATCTTCTCGGCGATGATACAATGGAGAAGTGAGGACGAAGCTCGCAAGAACCCGAGGACCCATGAAGCTTTGCAAATCAACCTGGTCAATCCCTAAGCAATGGAAGGACCCAAAGACGAATGCAGGGAGGTCGAGAGCAAAGAAGTACAAATTCATCCTCAACAGGCTAGAGGAATCACAAGAGTTGTTGCCAATCTTGTGTCAGAACTTTAAAGTCGGTTGATCAGCTGCTTGGTGGATCATCAGGATGTGTTCATGTGGGCTACTAAAGAAATCAAGGGAGTCCCTCCCACTTTGGCCACACATCGATTTCATATCACTCCAGGAGCCCGACCAGTAAAACAGAGGCGAAGACACTTTGCTCCAGAGCAAGACAGGATAATCAGGGAAGAAGTCGCAAAGTTGTTGAAGGTCGGGCATATCAGAGAAGTTCAATTCCCGACCTAGCTGGCGAATGTTGTATTAGTCCCTAAGCCCGGGGTAAATGGTGCGTTTGTATCGACTTTCATGATTTAAATAAAGGCTACCTTAAAGACTGTTACCCTTTGCCTCACATTCATTAGCTGGCAGATTCAACTTTCGGCTATGAATTTATTTCGATGTTAGATGCATATCAGGGATACCACTAGGTTTCCCATGCTCGAGAGGATCAAGAGAAAGTCAGCATCGTAATGGTGGATGATGTAGGACCGGTGCCGTCGATAGAGGGGGGGGGGGTGAATATCGATCGTGAAAATCTTGTCGTGAAAACTTCGTAAAACTTTCAATCTACTCAGAGCGTTAGTGCAGCGGAACAGTAAATAAAAATAAAAGCAAGACAGGGACACAGCGGGATTTATTTACTTGGTTCCCAACCCCCCAGGGTCAGTACGTCCAAGGCCTTTGTACTCGGCGTGAGTCCACTATTGGTCTCCTTTCCGGAATTTCCAGAGGCGGAGAAAACCCGTCTTACAGTGTAACAGTACAATCAAAAGTATAGTAAATTAAGTACATAATATTAAATGCAAACCGAACAAAACAAAGTTGAAGCTCGGCCGATCTGGACCTCCGAAGTGCCGCGCACTTCCTCCTGGAGCCTCCCGGTCGTATAGCCTCGTCTTTAGCGCATTGTCATCGGTCAGAATGATCAGAATGGCTTACAACAGTTGTGTGTGAAGCAGAGGGGTCGAAGCCCCTTTTATAGGCTTCCTACGGGCGCCCTGGACGTTGGGGGCGCCCCGATCCCGATAAACCCGGTCAAACCTTATCCCTGCGCCGACCTCTCCGCAGCTGATAAAACCTTTGAACAGGGCACCCCGGACCTCCCGGGCACCCTCATGAAGGCTTATCTGTGTTTCGGACTCGAAACAGCAAATACAGCTTTGAACCCGGGCACCCCGGACCTCCCGGGCGCCCCGCTTGGAGCCTATTCTGCCTGCTTCATTTAAACCTGTTTTTTACTCTTTGGCTTGGGCGCCCCCAACACAGGGGGCGCCCTGGATGATGGGGGCGCCCCCACTGATGGGGGCGCCCCCACTGATGGGGGCGCCTTGCTTCAGGGCCTCCAGCCGCCTGCTTTGTCTTCCAATCTTGGTACCTGCAAGATACATAAACACAAAGCACATATACATATAATATTAGCCTTAAGGACTTGGTTCGGACTTCGGATCTTCATGAAACCCTAGGTCGAACCGACGCAAGTTCTCACCCTCGAGAACGCGCCTTCCACCTACTCCTTTCAGGAGCCGGTTGCCACCCAGTCCTTCGGGTGGACTTTTTCTTAGCCTTCGATTACTCCGGATCTCGAGACGCCCAAACCCCGACCCATCTCTACTTCTGTCCTTAGTCATCGCTCAGCTAAGTTGCTCAGTCCCTCGGACCAAGACTCCGTGCCTAAACCCTAGGTCCAGGACTTAGGTGCCCAACCCTCCGCCAGGTCTTCGTGCCTAATTCCCCGAACCAGGTCTTCGGTGCCCAACCCTCGGCCAAGTCTTCTTGCCCAGTCCCCGACCAGGACTTAGTGCCCACCTTCCGAGCAGGTCTTCGGTGCCCAGCCCTTGCCAGGACTTAGTGCCCAATCTCGATCAGGACTTAGTGCCCAATTCCTCGAACCAGGACTTAGTGCCTAGGTTAACTAGGACTTTTCTTCACTTTGGTTACTTCTCTCCCAACTCCCCTTTGTCTGTTCACTGTATCACTGACTTAAGTAAATTCTCAAACATTAAAACATTTAGAGGAAAACATCATTGATGCAACTTGCACCAACAATCTCCCCCTTTTTGATGTTTGACAATAACTTAAGTTAGATTGGTTGAAGGGGCTTAACTTACTATCCTTGGGATAAAGAATAAAAAAAATGATATAAGTTTTGAAACTACATTTTTGATTTTTGGGAGAAACTACATTTTTGATTTTTTGGTAGAAAATTTTTCTAACTTAAGCACACCTCTCCCCCTTTGTCATACATAAAAAAAAACACAAGAAAATACTTGCACCAACAATGAAAATCATTGGTTCTTTTTGAAAATACTTAGTGCAAAATTTTTGAAAGCATTGTATTTTGAATGGTATATTGTAATTTTTGAAAAGTGCATAGTTTGAAAAAGATGCTATGCGTTTTGAAAAGTAAGAGTACTTTGAAAATTATTATGATTTTTTTAAAAAAAATGCAAGTACTTTTGTAATTTTTGAAAATATAAGTACTTTTGGAAAATGCATAACTTTTGAAAGAATGCTATTTTGGAAAATATAAATATTATGCATATTTTGCAAGTACTAACTATTTTTGAAAAAGATGAAACTTAGAAAAATCTAAGTAATTTTTGAAACATAATATTTTACTTGACTAGGTTTCTTTTCCAGTCTGACACAATCCTAGGAAACCTTGTTAATTGTAAGGACATTTTCCTAAGTGTCTTGGAAATTCTTCAAACTTAAGTAAATATTAACAGAAAAAAATAATAGTACTTTTGAAAATATATGCTAGTACATTTTGAAAAATGTGTGAACTTTTGAAGATCCAATATTTTACTTGCCTTAGTTTATCTTCCAGTCTGACACCATCCTGGGAAACCTTGTTAACTACAAGGACATTTCCTAAGTGTCCTAGAAATTCTCCAACCCAAGTAAACATTTTTTCAAAAATAATTTCATAAGTCACACAAATTCTGACAAATAGAATAATAGTATTTTGAAAGACTACTTATGTTTTTAGCAAGATTTGAAAATACCGCGCATGAGAATATTTGAAATATTCAATAATTCTTTTAACTTGATCTCCCCCTAAACTTGACCCAGTCCTGGGAAGCTTGTTGACTACAAGTACTCTTCCTCTGAGTCTTAAGGTTTGATTCAAATCAAATGAATTATCTAATAATTTCAAAACAATTAATTATACAAAAAAACTGTTTTCAGAAGTTTGATTCATACTCCCCCTAAATTTGACACATCCTAGGAGTCCTTATAGATTATGAGGTGAACCTTCCTCTGTGTCTTTAGGGTTTATCAAAATCAAAAAAGACAAAGCACATTCTTGGAATGTATTTTGAAATTTCGAAACATATTTTGAAATTAAGGTAATTTATCCGACATAGTTTTCGAAAAACATAAGTAATAGTGTTTAAAGCCCAGTTTTCGAAAACCGTTTTAAAAGACAGTGGTTTTTCAACGATAAAATTTGAAAAAGAATAAACCACTCCCCCTGTACCCAACATCGTTTGACTCTATCTAAGTGCCTTAAGGAACTTTAGTGTTGTCCTAAGAGGCTTGTGTCTAATTGAGTAAGTCAAACAATTTTTGAAAAGATATATTTTTGAAAAATTTATAATATGTATAATCAATCAGACAAGCATGAATTTCATAAAAACATTATTATGTTGAAGCACTATTTTGAAAATATATTTTTAGGAAAATATTCTAACAATGTTGAAAAATAATTTTGAAAAATATTTTTCAATTCATTAGTCTTTAACATCTCACCCATTTTAGATGTATCAATACAACAAGCATGGTTGCCTTATAGGTGTATTGTGAGATGTTTGAATTATTTTTCTTAATTTATTATTAACTCTAAGATTTAATTGAAGCTTGTGTTTGATTTGAATTTGACAAGGAGTAACTTGAATTTGAATTTCAAAAATTGGCTTCCAGGTCTTGGTGAGGCACTAGGCCTTCTTTGGCCGTAGCCTTATTGAATCATCAACCCTTTCCTTGACAAAGCCTTTTAATGAAATTTCATTTTCAAAATTACTTTTTGAAAAATTCTGGTCTAACTAGTTTGGGTCTTGAATCGGTAGCTTCGGTTAGTTTCACCAGTCTAAAGAGACCAAGTAGTGTATACTTGACCTTATTAGAAGAGGCTTCCCTAACGTACTATCATCTCACCGCCACCCAATACTATGTTCATCAAGTTTCAATTATTCTTTTTCCTATAGCCGTTCTACTATATGCGTAAAAAATTTAAATATGAATGACATATCATATATTTAAAAGAAGCAGCAAATGCATGGCATGACAATTATGCATGAGTCAAACAATTCAAATCATTTTATTTAAGTTTCTAAAGATGTATCAAATTCCCGATTTGATACATGTTGTGTGAACCCGCGAATATGCCAACCCACTTTGACATATTTAATTTTATTAAGTTGATTGTTGCGGTTTGGGTAAGATTTTATTTTAGTTCGAGTTCAAGGTCATTAAGATTTGGTTGGATTCAAATTAATTAAGATTAATTTATGTTCGAATTAATTAAGATTTAATTAAATTAATTTAAGTTCGAATTAATGAAGATTTAATTAAATTAATTTAAGTTTGAATTAATTAAGATTAATTTAAGTACGAATTAATTAAAAATTAATTAAGATTAATTTAAGTTCGAATTAATTAAGATTTAATTAAATTAATTTAAGTTCAAATTAATTAAGATTTAATTTAATTAATTTGAGTTCGAATTAATTAAGATTTAATTAAATTAATTTAAGTTTGAATTAATTAAGATTAATTTAAGTATGAATTAATTAAGATTTAATTAAATTAATTTAAGTTCGTATTAATTAAGATTTAATTAAATTAATTTGAGTTTGAATAATTAAGATTTAATTAAATTAATTTAAGTTTGAATTAATTAAGATTAATTTAAGTACAAATTAATTAAGATTTAATTAAATTAATTTAAGTTTGAATTAGTTAATGTTAATTTGAATTTATTTGAATTAATTGAATTTATTTGAATTAATTGAACTTATTTGAATTGATTGAGTTAATTGAATTATTTGAATTAATTGAATTTATTTGAATTTATTTGTTTTATTAATAATTATGGATTTAAGTACATCATTTTCATTATTTCGAAGATTTCTGCTTCATAATTCGGATTTATTTGAACCTTTGTAATTTTTATTAATTATGACCTTGATTTTAGATAGTTCCATATCCTCCTTATCCTCAAAATTATATCTTTTGGTGTCCTCAAAGTAGGAGGATTAATTTGGGCCACTAGTTAAGGTTTTGTAATAACTTTCAAGATTATCTATAGTTAAGTTATTATCTAGGAGAATTTCATCTTCAAAATTATCTTCAGAGATAATATCTTCAGAATTAACTTCTGGATTATTTTTAGAATTTTCAAATTTGAATTTAGAGTTATACAACGGATTTTCAAATTTGAATTCATAATTATCTAAAGGATTTTTAAATTTAGGATTATCCTTAAGATTTTTGAATTCAGATTTATCCTTAGGATTTTTGAATTCAGATTTATCCTTAGGATTAAATTTATCCGAATGAAAATTATCAGATTTAACTGAATTAAAATTGTCAAAATTATTAGAATTAAAGTTATGATAATTTATTTTAGAAATTACTGAATTGATGTTCTGGATTAAATAATTAATTTCTGATATTTTAGTCATATCTGCATTATCTAATTTGACATGCAAAACATTAATTTTACTATGCAGAAGATCTAATTTATCAGAAAAATTAACTAAGTTATCAAAAGACAGTGCAGGAATTTTACAACTTTTCGGAACGTAAATTTTACGTACCTTTATCGGACATTTGTTCTTGTAGTGTCCGTATTTTCCGCACTTGAAGCATTATACGCGATCCTTATTTTTCTGGACTCCTGGCACTGGTGTCTCCTTAGCTGCCGGTGGTGTAGACCGAGTCTTACGAGTAGAGCACTGATTTTTGTAGTACCCTCTCTCCCTGCATGTGAAGCACGTAATATGAAATTTAATGACAGACATTTAAATAAAATATACCTGATTCGCCCCTGAGTTCCCCCTCAACTCCTGGCGTCGTTGCTCCGTCGGCGGTTAGTCCGGTGAAGAGCGGCCTAGCTCTGATACCAATTGTAGGACCGGTGCCGTCGATAGAGGGGCGGGGGGGGGGGGGTGAATATCGATCGTGAAAATCTTGTCGTGAAAACTTCGTAAAACTTTCGAGTGCCGCGCACTTCCTCCTGGAGCCTCCCGGTCGTAAAGCCTCGTCTTTAGCGCGTTGTCGTTTGTCAGAATGATTAGAATGGCTTACAGCAGTTGTGTGTGAAGCAGAGGGGTCGAAGCCCCTTTTATAGGCTTCCTACGGGCGCCCTGGACGTTGGGGGTGCCCCGATAAACCCTGTCAAACCTTATACCTGCGTCGACCTCGCCGCAGCTGATAAAACCATTGACCAGGGCACCCCGGACCTCCCGGGCGCCCTCATTAAGGCTTATCTGTGTTTCGGACTCGAAACAGCAAATACAGCTTTGAACCCGGGCGCCCTGGACCTCCCGGGCGCCCCGCTTGAAGCCTATTATGCCTGCTTCATTTAAACCTATTTTTTACTCTTTGGCTTGGGTGCCCCCAACACTGGGGGCACCCTGGATGATGGGGGCGCCCCCACTGATGGGGGCGCCCTGCTTCAGGGCCTCCAGCCGCCTGCTTTGTCTTCCAATCTTGGTACCTGCAAGATACATAAACACAAAGCACATATACATATAATATTAGCCTTAAGGACTTGGTTCAGACTTCGGATCTCCACGAAACCCTAGGTCAAACGGACGCAAGTTCTCACCCCCGAGAACGCGCCTTCCACCTACTCCTTTCAGGAGCCGGTTGCCACCAGTCCTTCGGGTGGACTTTTGCTTAGCCTCCGATTACTCCGGATCTCAAGACGCCCGAACCCTGACCTGTCTCTACTTCTGTCCTTAGTTATCGCTCAGCTAAGTTGCTCAGTCTCTCGGACCGAGACTCCGTGCCCAAACCCTAGGTCCAGGACTTAGGTGCCCAACCCTCGGCCAGGTCTTCGTGCCCAATTCCCCGAACCAGGTCTTCGGTGCCCAACCCTCGGCCAGGTCTTCTTGCCCAGTCCCCGACCAGGACTTAGTGCCCACCTTCCGAGCAGGTCTTCGGTGCCCAGCCCTTGCCAGGACTTAGTGCCCAATCTCGATCAGGTCTTAGTGCCCAATTCCCCGAACCAGGACTTAGTGCCTAGGTTAACTAGGACTTTTCTTCACTTTGGTTACTTCTCTCCCAACTCTCCTTTTTCTGTTCACTGTATCACTGACTTAAGTAAATTGTCAAACATTAAAACATTTAGAGGAAAACATCATTGATGCAACTTGCACCAACAATCTCCCCCTTTTTGATGTTTGACAATAACTTAAGTTAGATTGGTTGAAGGGGCTTAACTTACTGTCCTTGGGATAAAGAATAAACAAAATGATATAAGTTTTGAAACTACATTTTTGATTTTTTGGTAGAAAATTTTTCTAACTTAAGCACACTTCTCCCCCTTTGTCATACATAAAAAAAAACACAAGAAAATACTTGCACCAACAATGAAAACCTTTGGTTCTTTTTGAAAATAGTTAGTGTAAAATTTTTGAAAGCATTGTATTTTGAATGGTATATTGCAATTTTTGAAAAGTGCATAGTTTGAAAAAGATGCTATCCGTTTTGAAAAGTACAAGTACTTTGAAAATTATTATGATCTTTTTTTTTAAAAAAATGCAAGTACTTTTGTAATTTTTGAAAAATATAAGTACTTTTGAAAAATGCATAACATTTGAAAGAATGCTATTTTGGAAAATATAAATATTATGCATATTTTGCAAGTACTAACTATTTTTGAAAAGATGAAACTTTGAAAAATCTAAGTAATTTTTGAAACATAATATTTTACTTGACTATGTTTCTTTTCCAGTCTGACACAATCCTAGGAAACCTTGTTAACTGTATGGACATTTTCCTAATTGTCCTAGAAATTCTTCAAACTCAAGTAAATATTAACAGAAAAAATGATAGTACTTTTTAAAATATATGCTAGTACATTTTGAAAAATGTGTGAACTTTTGAAGACCCAATATTTTACTTGACTTAGTTTATCTTCCAGTCTGACACCATCTTGGGAAACCTTGTTGACTACAAGGACATTTCCTATGTGTCCTGGAAAGTCTCCAACCCAAGTAAACATTTTTTCAAAAATAATTTCATAAGTCACACAAATTCTGACAAATAGAATAATTGTATTTTGAAAGACTACTTATGTTTTTAGCAAGATTTGAAAATACCGCGCATGAGAATATTTGAAATATTCAATAATTCTTTTAACTTGATCTCCCCCTAAACTTGACCTAGTCCTGGGAAGCTTGTTGACCACAAGTACTCTTCCTCTGAGTCTTAAGGTTTGATTCAAATTAAAGGAATTATCTAATAATTTCAAAACAATTAATTATACAAAAAAACTGTTTTCAGAAGTTTGATTCATACTCCCCCTAAATTTGACACACCCTAGGAGTCCTTGTAGATTATGAGGTGAACCTTCCTTTGTGTCTTTAGGGTTTATCAAAATCAAAAAAGACAAAGCACATTCTTGGAATGTATTTTAAAATTTCGAAACATATTTTGAAATTAAGGTAATTTATCCGACATAGTTTTCGAAAAACATAAGTAATAGTGTTTAAAGCCCAGTTTTCGAAAATCGTTTTAAAAGACAGTGGTTTTTCAAGGACAATTTTTGAAAAAGAATAAACCACTCCCCCTGTACCCAACATCGTTTGACTTTATCTAAGTACCTTAAGGAACTTTAGTGTTGTCCTAAGAGGCTTGTGTCTAATTGAGTGAGTCAAACAATTTTTGAAAAGATATATTTTTGAAAAATGTATAATATGTATAATCAATCAGATAAGCATGAATTTCATAAAAACATTGTTATGTTGAAGCACTATTTTGAAAATATATTTTTAGGAAAATATTCTAACAATTTTGAAAAACAATTTTGAAAAATATTTTTCAATTCATTAGTCCTTAACATCTCACCCATTTTAGATGTATCAATACAACAAGCATAGTTGCATTATAGGTGTATTGTGAGATGCTTGAATTATTTTTCTTAATTTATTATTAACTCTAAGATTTAATTGAAGCTTGTGTTTGATTTGAATTTGACAAGGAGTAACTTGAATTTGAATTTCAAAAATTAGCTTCCAGGTCTTGGCGAGGCACTGGGCCTTCTTTGGCCGTAGCCTTATTGGATTATTAACCCTTTCCTTGACAAAGCCTTTTAATGAAATTTCATTTTCAAAATTACTTTTTGAAAAATTCTGGTCTAACTAGTTTGGGTCTTGGATCGGTAGCTTCGGCTAGTTTCACCAGTCTAAAGAGACCAAGTAGTGTATACTTGACCTTATTAGAAGAGGCTTCCCTAACGTACTATCATCTCACCGCCACCCAATACTAGGTTGATCAAGTTTCAATTATTCTTTTTCCTATAGCCGTTCTACTATATGCATAAAAAATTTAAATATGAATGACATGTCATATATTTAAAAGAAGCAGCAAATGCATGACATGGTAATTATGCATGAGTCAAACAATTCAAATCATTTTATTTAAGTTTCTAAAGATATATCAAATTTCCGATTTGATACATGTCGTGTGAACCCGCGAATATGCCAACCCACTTTGACATATTTAATTTTATTAAGTTGATTGTTGCGATTTAGGTAAGATTTTATTTTAGTTCGAGTTCAAGTTCATTAAGATTTGGTTGGTTTTTTTTTCTGAAAAAAAAGAAAATCCATATTAGAAGGGGGACCAAACCTGACCTTCTAACATAGAGTTACAAGACTCCTATAGATTTACAGATATAGCTAATACTGGTAAGTAACATCTATACAATTGCAAGCCAACTTTCTATGAAAACAAGACATTTGTTAAGGCCACCTATTAACCACGAATTGAGCCGCTTATTCCCTTTCCCTTGAGATCTCCAATGGTGTGAATCAGCCTCTTCCCGTGTGCTCCGTAGCTTTGAAATCACAACGCCAATTTGCATGCCTGATAGCATAAGAGGTCGAAGATCTCCTCCGTCTTTGCTTATTGTGTGAACAATTCCACATTTCCAAGCACCCGATGTTCACTTTGGGCAAGTGACCAGCCAAAAACGGATTTGATGCGTCTTTACCGTAGCCGTTACTACGGACTAGATAGATCTATGGTGGATCTATTCACCCTTCTAGGCTTTTTGGCAAAGCCTCAGCTATCAACGGATTTGAAGTGTCTTTACCGTAGCCGTTTGCTACGGACTAGATAGATCTATGGTGGATCTATTCACCCTTATAGGCTTTTTGGCAAAGCCTCAGCCATCAAAGGATTTGAAGTGTCATTACCGTAGCCGTTTGCTACGGACTAGACGGATCACCTAGCCAAAGAAAACCAAAGCAGTGATTAACCAAAATAAGCCTCTGACCCTCAAAAATAATTCAGTATCAGATATACACTTAGCTCTGCTGTTCCGCTATCCTTGAACAGAAGGCACGCTAACTATCAGGCCTAAACACTCCTGATCTATTCCACAAAAGATTCTGGCACCAAAACAAGAAAACTTCCAAAACAGTGGCCATTGATAACCCATTAAGCAACCACTGAGCCAAAACAATCTGCGTGCCTTCTCTAAGAACCATCAGCTTCTGATCTGCTTTTAGAGAGTCTGAAATTAAACCAGCATAACATCCTTTACAAACGACTACAGGCAACAAAGAGCAGAGAAAATTGAAGACGTGAGCCATCAACTTATTGACCGGCGTGTTCCACTTGATGTTCTTGCTGCAAAAACTGTCTGAAATTGCCCACACTACAATTCAGCTACAGATACCATCAGAAGGCACCAGAAACATTTTGACAAAGATGCGTCGCAGAACTGCCAGTTAATTTGCTCATCCAAATGCAAAGAAAACGAGGATTTTATCCCGGGAAGAAACCCGATGCCTGATCCATGGTTCTTCATCCCTGCTGGCACGTTTGGCAAACTGAAACTATTTCATTTCTGTCAACCCCTTTTACAGCTCCGAGGATGGAAGGCTAGGCATAGAACATGTTCTGCAGCCATCAGCCGTTCATAGCCAGGTGGAAATCCATAAAGGCACAAAATGATGCAACAAATTGTATGCCTTCTGTTTCTGAATGATTTCTGGAGTTGGAAACTTAACCAACACAACATCCTTTGCAACCAACTACATCCAGCACATCCTTTTCCAATCCTCCTTTCCCTGGGGCAGAGAATTCCCTGTTCAGTATGTGTCTGAGAACTCTCAAGATCTTTTTGAACCATCCACCATGACTTTGCTTTCAGTAGACAACCAACGAGGATAATTAATTCCCAGCAAAATCTAAGGCCAGAAATGATAACCGGTGTAGGCATTTTGTAGAATTTCTGAAATAATTTCTAATCTCATAGCTACACTTGGCATGATCTTCCTTTGGTAAGGACAACACTGCATCTTATTTTCAGGCTTCCACTGTCTGAGCACATCGAAATTGTTGATGCAGTCTGGCCCTGATTGTTGTTTTGGTGTTGACATCGATTTTAGTTTAGGTTGATTATGATTATGATGATTATGATTAAGTCCTAGTCGGGGATCAGGCATGATTTAGAAAATCCTAGTCTGGAGGGCTAGGTGTTGGAAAATCCTAACCTGGAGGGTTAGGTGTTGAAAATCCTAGCTTGGAGGGCTAGGTGTATGAAAAGTCCTGATTCGGAAGGGTTGGGTGAAAAGTCCTAGCTTGGAGGGCTAGGTGAAAAGTTCTAACTTGGAGGGTTAGGTGCAAATTCTCATCTTGGAGAATTAGGTGAAAAAGTCCTGACTTGGAGGGTCAGGTGCCTAGCTTGGAGGGCTAGGTTGGATGATGTTCTAACTCGGAAGGGTTGGGTGAAAAGTCCTAGCTTGGAGGGCTAGGTGAAAAGTCCTAGCTTGGAGGGCTAGGTGAAAAGTCCTAACTTGGAGGGTTAGGTGCAAATTCCCAACTTGGAGAGTTAGATGGAAAAATCCTTAGCTTGGAGGGCTAAGGTGGATGAAACCCTAGCTTGGAGGGCTGGGTTTGACTCCCTGGATTGGTCTGGTGACCGATCAGGGACATTGGCACTCTGCTCCTTCCTGGATCGGTCTGGTGACCGATCCAGCGATGTTTGATCGGACTGGTGACCGATCAGGGAGCGCACAGTGAGGTTGGAAACCTACTGTGTGGCTCCTAATCGGTCCGGTGACCGATCAGGGAGCAGGCTACTTCCTTGCTGCCTTGCTTCTGATCGGTCTAGTGACCGATCAGGGAGCAGATAGTAAGTGAGATCCCTTGCGGATCAGATCCTGGATCAGTCCGGTGACCGATCAGGGACTTAGGATCTGATTAAAAAATCACTGTTCATATGTTCTGATCGGTCTGAGTGACCGATCAGGCTTCACTTTGATCGGTCTGGTGACCGATCAGGCTTCACCCTGATCGGTCTGGTGACCGATCAGGCTTCACCCTGATCGGTCTGGTGACCGATCAGGCCTGTGTTGCCGTATGAGCTGGGAATCCCAGCCCAGCAGTAGATCGGTCTGGTGACCGATCCACAAGTCCTGGATCGGTCTGGTGACCGATCACTTTAATTTAAATTGCACTGTCAGACGCGGTCAGAGCGTCTGATCGTATCCGATTCGCTGCTGTTTGCCTCTGATATTTGATTTACTGTGTGATTTACTGTTCTAACAGTCTGATTAAGCTGCAGGTGACAGGGGAGGATTCAAACACTCAAGGAGAGGTCAATGGAGGCTTTCCTTGGAGCAGGTTTGTCCGATTCTCCATTTCAGGTTGCAACGGCCGAGCTGCAGACTGGAGCCGAGATTGGGGCTTGGCTGAGGGGATCTCAGGAAGACCAGAGAGGGCTCAGTGGTAGCTGGCGTTGGCAGTGAGGTAGCTGGAGGCTACGGAGGATGTTGTCACTTGGTGCTGTGTGGAGAATCAAAAGGGCGGAAGTTGGCTTCGTGGAAACAGGGTTTTGCAAACTTGTGTTCTTACCGCGCCTTGTGTTCTCCACAACAAGCTTGCTGCTTTCTTGAAGTTTCATCACCTTGAGCAAGCTACTGATCGAGAAGCAATCATCCATTACTTGAGTGCTTGAAGGAGAGAACAAGGAGCTGGGAGTCCGACAGTGGGAAGACACGAAGAAGGGTTCTTGCGTGAGATCGCCACTGGGTGGAGCTCAGGGAAGCTTGCTGTGTTCTTGTCCTTGCTGAGTGCTTGAGTAAGATCTTTCTTGTTGTTTCATTGGGCTTAAACATTTATCTGTGATTGAAACGCTGTGGAGAGGTTTCTCCACCGAGAAGGAGGTTGCTTTATATCCGGTGCTAACCGGGGCTTGATTTGCCGACGATCAAGGGATCGCCCACCTTAAGGGCACGCCAAGGAGTAGGGGCAAGTTATCCCCGAACCTTGTAAACCCTCCTTGTTAGCGATCTTGCTAGCTGTGGTCGTTTGTTCTCGGTTTCTGTTTTGGTTTTCTGCACTGCTCTGTTGTTTTATTTCTTCCGCTGTGTTACTGATAAGATTAAGTGCAGAAACTTGTTACTTGCCAAAGATAAAAGTGATTGGCTATATTCACCCCCCCTCTCTAGCCGTCCGTTTCCAACAGAAATTAGGCGCCAGGAAAATGTCTGTCTTGAAAAAATCAGTGCATTTTGGCACAACCAGGCAAACTGCACCTCTTGCAGTCCAGGATTTGGTTGGATTCAAATTAATTAAGATTAATTTAAGTTCGAATTAATTAAGATTTAATTAAATTAATTTAAGTTCGAATTAATTAAGATTTAATTAAATTAATTTAATTTTGAATTAATTAAATTAATTTAAGTATGAATTAATTAAGATTTAATTAAATTAATTTAAGTTCGAATTAATTAAGATTTAATTAAATTAATTTAAGTTTGAATTAATTAATATTAATTTAAGTACGAATTAATTAAGATTTAATTAAATTAATTTAAGTTTGAATTAATTAAGATTTAATTAAATTAATTTGAGTTCGAATTAATTAAGATTTAATCAAATTAATTTAAGTTTGAATTAATTAAGATTAATTTAAGTACGAATTAATTAAGATTTAATTAAATTAATTTAAGTTTGAATTAATTAAGATTTAATTAAATTAATTTAAGTTTGAATTAATTAATGTTAATTTGAATTTATTTGAATTAATTGAATTTATTTGAATTTATTTGAATTAATTGAACTTATTAGAATTGATTGAGTTAATTGAATTATTTGAATTTATTTGTTTTATTAATAATTATGGATTTAAGTTCATCATTTTCATTATTTCGAAGATTTCTGCTTCATCTTTATCTATCTTTTCAAAATTTTCTAACATTTCGGATTTATTTGAACCTTTGTAATTTTTATTAATTATGACCTTGATTTTAGATAGTTTTGGTGTCCTCAAAGTAGTTTTCAAAATTATATCTTTTGGTGTCCTCAAAGTAGGAGGAGTAATTTGGGCCACTAGTTAAGGTTTTGTAATAACTTTCAAGATTATCTATAGTTAAGTTATTATCTAGGAGAATTTCATCTTCAAAATTATCTTCAGAGATAATATCTTCAGAATTAACTTCTGGATTATTTTTAGAATTTTCAAATTTGAATTTAGAGTTATACAACGGATTTTCAAATTTGAATTCATAATTATCTAAAGGATTTTCAAATTTAGGATTATCCTTAAGATTTTTGAATTCAGATTTATCCTTAGGATTTTTGAATTCAGATTTATCCTTAGGATTAAATTTATCCGAATGAAAATTATCAGATTTAACTGAATTAAAATTGTCAGAATTATTAGAATTAAAGTTATGATAATTTATTTTAGAAATTATTGAATTGATGTTCTGGATTAAATAATTAATTTCTGATAATTTAGTCATATCTGTATTTTCTAATTTGACATGCAAAACATTAATTTTACTATGCAGAAGATCTAATTTATCAGAAAAATTAACTAAGTTATCAAAAGACAGTGCAGGAATTTTGTAACTTTTCAGAACGTAAATTTTACGTACCTTTATCGGACATTTGTTCTTGTAGTGTCCGTATTTTCCGCACTTGAAGCATTGTACGTGATCCTTGTTTTTCCGGACTCCTGGCGCTGGTGTCTCCTTAGCTGCCGGTGGTGTAGACCGAGTCTTACGAGTAGGGCACTGATTTTTGTAGTGCCCTCTCTCCCTGCATGTGAAGCACGTAATATGAAATTTAATGACAGACATTTAAATAAAATATACCTGATTCACCCCTGAGTTCTCCCTCAACTCCTGGCGTCGTTGCTCCGTCGGCGGTTAGTCCGGTGAAGAGCGGCCTAGCTCTGATACCAATTGTAGGACCGGTGCCGTCGATAGAGGGGGGGGGGTGAATATCGATCGTGAAAATCTTGTCGTGAAAACTTCATAAAACTTTCGATCTACTCAGAGCGTTAGTGCAGCGGAACAGTAAATAAAAATAAAAGCAAGACGGGGACATAGCGGGATTTATTTACTTGGTTCCCAACCCCCCAAGGTCTGTACGTCCAAGGCCTATGTACTTGGCATGAGTCCACTATTGGTCTCCTTTCCGGAATTTTTGGAGGCGGAGAAAACCCGTCTTACAGTGTAACAATACAATCAAAAGTATAGCAAATTAAGTACAGAATATTAAATGCAAACCGAACAAAACAAAGTTGAAGCTCGGCCGATCTGGACCTCCGAAGTGCTGCACACTTCCTCCTGGAGTCTCCCGATCGTAGAGCCTCGTCTTTAGTGCGTTGTCATCGGTCAGAATGATCAGAATGGCTTACAGCAGTTGTGTGTGAAGCAGAGGGGTCGAAGCCCCTTTTATAGGCTTCCTACGGGCGCCCTGGACGTTAGGGGCGCCCCGACAAACCCGGTCAAACCTTATCCCTGCGCCGACCTCGCCGCAGCTGATAAAACCTTTGACCAGGGCACCTCGGACCTCCCGGGTGCCCTCATGAAGGCTTATCTGTGTTTCGGACTCGAAACAGCAAATACATCTTTGAACCCGGGCGCCCCGGACCTCCCAGGCGCCCCGCTTGGAGCCTATTCTGCCTGCTTCATTTAAACCTATTTTTTACTCTTTGGCTTGGGCGCCCCCAACACTAGGGGCGCCCCCACTGATGGGGGCGCCCTGCTTCAGGGCCTCCAGCCGCCTGCTTTGTCTTCCAATCTTGGTACCTGCAAGATACACAAACACAAAGAACATATACATATAATATTAGCCTTGAGGACTTGGTTCGGACTTCGGATCTCCATGAAACCCTAGGTCGAACGGACGCAAGTTCTCACCCCCGAGAACGCGCCTTCCACCTACTCCTTTCAGGAGCCGGTTGCCAACCAGTCCTTCGGGTGGACTTTTGCTTAGCCTCCGATTACTCCGTATCTCGAGACGCCCGAACCCCGACCCGTCTCTACTTCTGTCCTTAGTCATCGCTCAGCTAAGTTGCTCAGTCCCTCGGACCAAGACTCCGTGCCCAAACCCTAGGTCCAGGACTTAGGTGCCCAACTCTCGGCCAGGTCTTCGTGCCCAATTCCCCGAACCAGGTTTTCGGTGCCCAACCCTCGGCCAGGTCTTCTTGCCCAGTCCCCGACCAGGACTTAGTGCCCACCTTCCGAGCAGGTCTTCCGTGCCCAGCCCTTGCCAGGACTTAGTGCCCAATCTCAATCAGGACTTAGTGCCCAATTCCTCGAACCAGGACTTAGTGCCTAGGTTAACTAGGACTTTTCTTCACTTTGGTTACTTCTCTCCCAACTCCCCTTTGTCTGTCTGTATCACTGACTTAAGTAAATTGTCAAACATTAAAACATTTAGAGGAAAACATCATTGATGCAACTTGCACCAACAGATGACACGTACTGTTACAATGTCATGCCATTCGGGTTGCGCAATGCATGGGCAACCTATCAACGGATGATGGATAAGGTCTTCCGCCACAAAATCAGAAGGAATATTGAAGTATATGTGGATGACATCTTGGTCAAGACGGAGAAGGGGAAGGACATGATTGTCGATCTGGAGGATACATTTGCTACCTTGAGGGCTAATAGACTGAAACTAAACCCCGCTAAATGTTTGTTTGGGGTGAAAAGTGGGCGGTTCCTCGGGTACATGGTAACAAAGAGAGGAATTGAGACTAATTCTAAGAAAGTGCAAATTATCCTCAATATGCCATGCCTTCGCAATTTCAAAGACGTACAATGACTTAATGACAGAATTGTTGGATCGAGAGAATACGATTGGGGGGGGGGGTGAATATCGTAAATCGTTTCAGATTTAAAGAGAGTATGCACAACGGAAAATTAACACGAAAACCAAACGCAAACACCACGATTTACTTGGTTCAGAGTCGCGGTCGGCTCCTACTCTAAGGCCCACGGTCATTGACCATTTACTGGGGGCAATTCTATATGTGCACAAAAAGGTTTATAGAAAGATTACAGTTGTAGTGCAGTAAATTAAAACTTAAGCTCTTTCGTTACTGACGCCCATTATAGATTGTACTTCTGAGCAGAGGGTCGTCATCGACGCTTCACTTTCGAGATGGAAGGTTTCCGGAGCAGAGCGCTTGAGTCGAAGAGCGTAGTGGCGTTGGAAAGAAGTGTTAAGAAGCCTTGGGGGTCGAGTCCTTTATATAGTGAGCCTGGGGGCGCCCTCCACGTGTCTCACGATCCGGTAAACTCTCGGTCAGCCGTTATCCCTTCAGGATCAGGCTGAGGTTTGACCGGGGGCGCCCGGGACGCAGGGGGCGCCCTGGTTGACTCTTTCCGCGAGCTTCTCGGCTGGATAAGCTTTATCCGCTTCATTGGCTTGAGCTCGGGGCGCCCGAGGCATCCCGGGCGCCCGGGAGCACGGGGGCACTAGGGAGCATGGGGGCGCCCGCCAGTGAGCTTCCGAAGCGTTTTCTTGCTTAACTTGTTTTGCCTTGACCTTGGGGGCGCCCGGGACACTGGGGGCGCCCTGCCTAGTGACGAGCCCAAACTATGTGTCACGAATGTGGGCCTCAAATTTAGAATTTATAAATGAAAGCTGGAAACCCTTTTTACAATCAAAAGTATGAAAATGTAATATAGGAGCCACAGGTCGTATTTTTCTCGGGGACTAGTTGACGTTGTGTGATTCGCGCTCGTGTTTGTGTGTCGTTTGTGAATTGTGGGTTTCGAATGTGATTTGGGTTTTGGGTTTCAATCTGAAATGAAATCGCGAGGAAATTAAGGAAATTTAGCTCATGACTAAACCAAGTGATGGCAAATGCTAATTCAACCAATAAACTCCTAAACAAGCTCTCACCAGATTTTTCTTTTTTTTAAAATTGATTTCTGATTTCAACAAAAGCAAAAGAACTGCTATGCAATGAAGTAAAATCAGTGATAGAAGTTTTCGGAAACAAACAAGGATGCAACAGATCAATGCTAAGGAGCTTCAAAATTCACACAAGCAACAAACATCAATTATCTACAAGACTTGGAAACAAACAAGGCTAGGGACTGTTCCGAATTGACACAAAGACCATGCTAGATTATTTCAAGCTATAAAACACACTAGAACTCGTGGCTATTTGATCCCAAGCAATGCCACAGCTGCCTTTTGATACAAAATGCAGGGATTCATTCATTTTGGCACGCAAACATGGAAGATTATGTGCTGGAAATCATGCCAATTGCAACACTATAAGCTGATGTAAATCAGACGCAACTGAGGCAAACAAATCAAATGAAGATTTATGAACAATTGACTGGAAAAACTACAACTCAGATTTCCTAATCAGGTGAGCAGAAATACAATTTCAAACACAAACTGCAAAATGAAAAACAGGGCAGATTTGATACGCAATGATTGAAGTGGGAAACAAATTGGAATTTCGAATTATCAAAACTAAACAGAATTCAGGAATGAAACTAAAGTCTAGACTAACTTAATCCAACTAAATTAGCTCACTAAAAAGGAAACAAACATGAAGAATTCTGAAACTGAATTTCAGTTTCAGAAATTGAATGATACGCAAGCATACAAAATGGCACACAACAAGATAAGCTAAAACAAACTGAAATTTAACTCACTCTATCACTAAACAAATTCCTAAACTACTAAACTTGAAGGATTAAAGCTAGATTAAGTAGAAACAAGTAGGAAACGAGATTAACCAAATCTGAAATTCGAACACAGTAACTAAACTACAGCAGTAATAGAAATTACAGCTACAAAAACGAAATTAACCAAGGAAATCTAAACTCAATCCCTTCTTCAGCTCAGGTACTCCTTGTTCGTCATGCAAGGGTGAGCCTCGGACCCGCAAACTCAGCAAATCAGTGGGAAATTGTCTCAGCTACTAAATTTGAGCTCAACTCTGTCCAAATCTGAATTCCCATTCGAATCCATCGATTCAACTGCGTCCAAGTGAGATTATGATTTGTGGATGATCGGAGCAATCTAGGGAACCCCTCCAGATGGCTCCGGTGGATGGAAATGGTCCGCAACTGAGATCGATGACTCCAAACAGCAGAACCACGGAAACCTCTCAATAGCTCTGTTCTTGGGCAATAGCGAGCTGAAATCTTCACTGAGCTCTCTTCACCATGACCTAGCACTTGCTCTGAACCAGGAATCGAGTGGACGCGCCTCCTTTGATGAAGAACTAGCTAAGGAATTGAAGAACGAAGCGAAGAAGAGCTAACGGCGGAGACGCGACGCTGAGAACTGCTGCTAATTTTTCCTTAAGTAATTAAGTTTGGACGGCTCAGATTGATTGGAGGAGATCCAACGGCTTATCTTGCTCTGATTGGAGGCAAACTTTGATGATGATGATCTGGGGTCAGGATCTGCCTTGTGGAAGCTCGGATCCTCCAGATGTGCAACGGATGGTCCAGATCAACTCTATCTGTGAATGGACGCTCTAGAGCCCTCCTTGCTTGATCCAACGGTTGATTGAGCTCTGATTGGAATGAAACCTTCAGATCTTGATCATAGAGCTTGATCAACCCTAACCCTAGCTCGGATTGCTTCAGATCATCCCGGATGGCTCAGATCTAGCCGCTCTTGAATCGGACGGCTCGGATTAATCGTAGGCTTGATAATTCGATCCGGTTCACATCCAACTTAGGTTTGACCCAGTATGCCCTAGGTCCAGGATCCTTTCATGCCTACAAAAATATATCAGAAAATTAGTGGCCAAATAATCCAAAAATTATGTAATTTTGTAATTAAGTCCAAAATAAGATAAAGTTCCAAAACCTAGGGTAAAATCATAATTAAGCAATAAAAACATGGGTCAAACATGGATTTTAGCAATTAAAATAATCAATAAAATGGTGCTTATCAACTCCCCCACACTTAACCTTGAGCGTCTCGCGAAACAACTAAATATGTATCCCCTAGATTTTCTTAAGCATTATTAGAAACAAATGAAAAGAAATTACCTAGGGTTGTCAATTCTCATAAATCTAAGCTCTATGGATTAGTATCTTGTCCTTAAATCAACAACTTAGCCTTTTCATGAATCATGAGTCATTGAGATGAATTTAAATCACTAGCCTTTCAAGGGAAGTTTTGGTGGCTCTCTCCTTAAATTCTAACTTGATGATGGAAGTGGAGCTCACTTAAACACACATGCTTCTTGCACTACCATAAGCTTGCTTATTATCTACTCTCCATCATTAATCATGAAAGGATCAACAACTATAAAAACAAATGAAAACATAGAAAATGGTAAGAAATGGAGTAAACACTAAGAAATTGGAAAAATTGATTGAGTGGGAGACTTGGTTGCTCAGAAATGTAAGTAATGTGCTTTGCCCCTCTTTAAAATCAGATTTGAGTGGTGGAGTAAGACTTTGACCAATGCCTTTGATTTGGGGTGAAGAAAACTCCATTTGATCTCAATGTGCCAAGTTTCCCAATTTCGTGCCATTTTTGTTTCTTTCTTCTCTTTTCTGATTTTTCTCTTCTTCTTTTATCTTCTGGCAAGGTCAGAAACGAAATGGAATAAAGCTTTTGATTCGGATGGGAAAAACTTCACTTGATTTCATGGTGCCAAAGTTCACTTGTGTCCACTTTGTTTCTCTCTTTTTCTTTTCTTGTTTTCTCAAACTGTTTTTTTTTCTTCTTTTCTGTTTCAGCTTCTCCACTGAATCAATTTCAAATCTCTGATTTCTTCACATCAGTTAGCATATAGGAGTAGTTGAGCAAATGGTGGTGGAAAACCTAAATGCTTCACTTGGAATTTTGGCACTACAACTTTTTTTTTCTTTTCTGATTTTTCCGGTCTGATTTAAAGCATCCCAGCATCCACCATTTTGTTTTTGATCAGCTGTGATGTACTCAACATTCTTTGATGCAATTCCGAATTTTATTCTCTGATTCACTGCCCAGAAAAATCCAATTCAGCCTCCAAGTTGACACAATTCTGCACAAACTGCTTATAGGGAAAACCACCTTCCGAATTTTCTTTTCCAACTGCATTTCCCACTCTGATTTCTCCCAACCAGCTGCAGTTTTCGAATCCTAAATCATGCATCATATGGTTCATGAATTGTTCAGCTGCAATTCCTCTTCTAATCCACCCAGAATTTCAATTCAGCACAGATTTTAGCTTTTTAACTCAGATTTTCTGTTTTGTTTCATATCTATCCATCTCCCAGCTTCAATTTCGAACTCATCATCCCTTCATTTCAGATATTTTACACTGCTTTCAGCATCCAATTCAGACTAGCAAAGTGGCCGAAACATCTTATATTAACTGCAATTTCAGCTGCTTGCAAGTGGAGTTCTTGTGGCATAAATTTTCTGCATTGATTCAGATTGGGCAGCTTCAATTTAGCATCTTTAGCTGCAATTCAGATTCCAACTAAGTGGCCGAACAGCTTCCTAGCATCAAGAAACATACTTTTCCTCTCTTTTGACATGGCATAGATTTCCTTCATATGTGTGCCATTTGGATTACTTCTTCAACCGAATCCAAACTTGCTCCAAATTGTTTGGATCTTCAAATTGATGGTCAAGAATCTTCAATTGTTTTCAATCTTTGATCACTTCTTCTTGCTCATTTTTGACACCAAACTCCAATCAACTTGGCACAAATTTTTTTTTTTCCGAATTAAACTGCATCCTTGATAAAAATTTCTTTCATATCACTAGTCACTCCCCCACACTTAAATCTTTGTCCGTCTCGGGCAAAATAACATTAGAAACATTTCAAACAACAAGTCCAAAGAAAAGTGAGGGTAAGAGTAAGAAATAAGTAAAGAAAAATGGAATGAACATGATTTTTGTCAATATTGATATGGAAAGGAAAACAAAGTGATTAGCCTCTATAGATGTGATCCAATCATTGAAATATGATTTTGAAAGAACCTAAGCAAGTTCTAGAGTTTAATAACATGTGTGTCACAAATATAAGGCTAATTCTCACTAGGTGCAAATGATTCATCTCAACTCCTCAATCAAGCATCTAAAGCAAAGTAGTACTCAAGCATCCAAGATTTCATCCATGATCTCAAATCCTAAGTTTTAACAACCAAATTTAATTTATTTTCAAAAGACTCTAAAATGCTATGGAGATAGCCTAGAGGGATACATTTATTTCCACTCATGCAAGAAAAAGTGCTAAAAGAAAAGACATGGTATTTACAATGTCTATTTATTCAATTTACTCTAGAAAACATAAAAGTGAAAAATGCGATAAAAGAAAATGCAAGAAAAATAAACTCCCCTTTATTCGGGTGGACGGAGCCTATCAAGCAGTAGCCTCCATCTCGGTAGTGGAGGAGTCTGGGTGGCTGGGAGACTTTGGATTCCCCCACACTTGAATTTCACAATATTTTGTTCAGGTGGCCTAAGGCGATTCAGGTTCAAGAGCCATTCAAGGGGTGGAGTGCTTTTAATTAAAGTAAGATCATCTCCTCCTTCTTGATGCCTTTCAGAAGTCCTTCCAGGAGGCTGAAGTCTATTCAGTTGGAGCACCCACTCCTGAAGTCTTCTGGACCCTGCAAAAACATGTAATACCTCTCTCAAGCGTTCAAGGTCAGAAAGAAATGATATAAGTTCAGTCTCTTCATGAAATGAATCCAAAACTGCATCATATTCAATTAAATCAAATTCTGGTACCTCAATGAAATTGTCAAAATTATTTCCTACCAAATTTGCATCCAAATACTCATCACAAATAAAGAAATCAATTTCTGGCTCATCAATAGAAATTTCACAATCATTTCCTATCAAGGGTGTATCATGCAATGTGTCACAGCCAATCAAATCAATATCAGATATCTCCAAAAGTTTCTCACATTCAACCTCAACATATGATATAGCAAGAGATTCATCAAAATAAATAACATCCATTTCAGGCACTTCTAAAAATTTTTCACTATCCATATCCACAAAAGATGTATTAAGTGATTCATCATAAAAAACTACATTAATTATGGGTGTCTCTAAAATTATTTCGCAATTCATATTTACAATGGATGTGTCAAGTAATGCATGATGATCAATAAATTCAATGTTTGGTACCTCTATTGGATTTTCACAAACAATTTCTACACAAGGTATATCGATAAATTCATCAGAATCAATAAAATCAGCACTAGGTACCTCACTGCATTTTTCTGAAGAAAGGGGAGAAATACTTACCTGAGCGTGCTGGAGAATACCTGGAGGTTCTACAAGGGTAGATGTATCCATGGCTTCCTCCTGGTCAAGTACATGCTCCTCTTCAGCCTCAGACTCTGGTGGACACTCAACTAATGCAGGTGATCCTTGGGTGCTTGCTTCCACCATGCAAGTCCCTACACTTTCTTGTTCATCTTCTGAATCTTCTAATGTACCAGTCAACTGTGGTGGTCCCTGGGGCTTAGTGCAGTCCCCTACACCTATGGAATCATCTCCTATGCAAATTTCCTCTGTAATATCTGCAACAATAATGTTAGAAAAATTAGGACCATCAATAATACTATCATCAGAAACTAAAAGTCTAGAATGGTCCTGTGCAGCTTCAGTATCTTCTTTTGGAGCTGAAAAATTTGAAAATGACTTTTGAGTAGGAATCTCCGGAGGGATGCATGCTGTAGGTGCCCAATATTTGATGATTACATCATCTTCTTCTTCTATCAAATTTGCAAGATTACTTGAAGAAGGACTTGGCCAGGCACTAGGGTCACCTTGAACTGATATAAATCTAACTCCTGGGCTCTCAGAATTACAAGCAACTTGAGAAGATAATTGTTCTGATTTTTGGGCTTGCCTTTGTTTCTCTTGTTGTTGATATAGCAGAACTTGTTGAACCATCTCCTCCAACCTTTGTTGTTGCACATTTCCTGCACTAGAACTCCCATAGCCTCCTTGGTTAGCATAGCTCCTTGATTGACCTTGAAAAGATGAATTAGTTGGCTGAAATGGTGGAGCTTGCTGATTTTGTTGAAAACATGGATTTTGGGGCTGATTAAAGGACTGATTAGAGGGCTGATATTCTTGGAAACTTTGCTGGGAGTTGTAGCCTTGAAAGTTCTGATTTTGGTGTGAAAAATTCTGTGGCAAGGGCTGAAAATTCTGATTTTGAAACCCTTGGTTGTAAGGCTGAAAATTTTGATTCAAGGGCTGTGTGGGCTGATAAAATGGCTGGTTTTGAGGCGGATCTTGCTGAAATGTTTGACACACTTGCTGCCCCTGTTGATATGGCTGAAATTGAGGTTGAAATTGATTATTTCCATGCTGAAAATTTTCAAAAGGCTGCTGGAAATTTTGGTTAAAATGCTGAAATTCTTGCTGAAATTGTTGGAATTGTTGTGGTGGCTGAATTTGAGGCTGACAAAACTGATATGGTTGCTCAAATTGGGGCTGATAGCTCTGCAATGGTGGCTGCCCGTTCTGAAAATACTGATTTGGTTGAAAATTTTGAAATGATGGTTGATCTTGTGGCTGAAATTGAAAGTTTGGTTGCTGAAAATTAGGATAGGGCTACTGGAAATCTTGATTTGGCTGCTGAAATTGCTGGAGAGGCTGAAATTGTGGCTGAGGTAGCTTCTGGTAAGTAGATGACTGAGCTTTCCATTTTTGTTGGTAGTCCAACTCCTTTAACACATTTCTTAACTCCTCCAATGTCTTTTCTATCTCTTTTGACCCCATTTTGAATTTGCAGCTCTGTCACAAAACAAACAAGAAAAATGGCAGCAACCGTATACAAAAGATAAAGCAACAGAAAATAGAACCCAATGATATGTCAAAAAGCATACAAGTAAAAATCAAACAAATCAACTAGTTGCTTCCCCGGCAACGGCGCCAAAAATTTGACGAGCCCAAACTATGTGTCACGAATGTGGGCCTCAAATTTAGAATTTATAAATGAAAGCTGGAAACCCTTTTTACAATCAAAAGTATGAAAATGTAATATAGGGGCCACAGGTCGTATTTTTCTCGGGGACTAGTTGACGTTGTGTGATTCGCGCTCGTGTTTGTGTGTCGTTTGTGAATTGTGGGTTTCGAATGTGATTTGGGTTTTGGGTTTCAATCTGAAATGAAATCGCGAGGAAATTAAGGAAATTTAGCTCATGACTAAACCAAGTGATGACAAATGCTAATTCAACCAATAAACTCCTAATCAAGCTCTCACCAGATTCTTCTTTTTTTAAAATTGATTTCTGATTTCAACAAAAGCAAAAGAACTGCTATGCAATGAAGTAAAATCAGTGATAGAAGTTTTCGGAAACAAACAAGGATGCAACAGATCAATGCTAAGGAGCTTCAAAATTCACACAAGCAACAAACATCAATTATCTACAAGACTTGGAAACAAACAAGGCTAGGGACTGTTCCGAATTGACACAAAGACCATGCAAGATTATTTCAAGCTATAAAACACACTAGAACTCGTGGCTATTTGATCCCAAGCAATGCCACAGCTGCCTTTTGATACAAAATGCAGGGATTCATTCATTTTGGCACGCAAACATGGAAGATTATGTGCTGGAAATCATGCCAATTGCAACACTATAAGCTGATGTAAATCAGACGCAACTGAGGCAAACAAATCAAATGAAGATTTATGAACAATTGACTGGAAAAACTACAACTCAGATTTCCTAATCAGGTGAGCAGAAATACAATTTCAGACACAAACTGCAAAATGAAAAACAGGGCAGATTTGATACGCAATGATTGAAGTGGGAAACAAATTGGAATTTCGAATTATCAAAACTAAACAGAATTCAGGAATGAAACTAAAGTCTAGACTAACTTAATCCAACTAAATTAGCTCACTAAAAAGGAAACAAACATGAAGAATTCTGAAACTGAATTTCAGTTTCAGAAATTGAATGATACGCAAGCATACAAAATGGCACACAACAAGATAAGCTAAAACAAACTGAAATTTAACTCACTCTATCACTAAACAAATTCCTAAACTACTAAACTTGAAGGATTAAAGCTAGATTAAGCAGAAACAAGTAGGAAACGAGATTAACCAAATCTGAAATTCGAACACAGTAACTAAACTACAGCAGTAATAGAAATTACAGCTACAAAAACGAAATTAACCAAGGAAATCTAAACTCAATCCCTTCTTCAGCTCAGGTACTCCTTGTTCGTCACGCAAGGGTGAGCCTCGGACCCGCAAACTCAGCAAATCAGTGGGAAATTGTCTCAGCTACTAAATTTGAGCTCAACTCTGTCCAAATCTGAATTCCCATTCGAATCCATCGATTCAACTGCGTCCAAGTGAGATTATGATTTGTGGATGATCGGAGCAATCTAGGGAACCCCTCCAGATGGCTCCAGTGGATGGAAATGGTCCGCAACTGAGATCGATGACTCCAAATAGCAGAACCACGGAAACCTCTCAATAGCTCTGTTCTTGGGCAATAGCGAGCTGAAATCTTCACTGAGCTCTCTTCACCATGACCTAGCACTTGCTCTGAACCAGGAATCGAGTGGACGCGCCTCCTTTGATGAAGAACTAGCTAAGGAATTGAAGAACGAAGCGAAGAAGAGCTAACGGCGGAGACGCGACGCTGAGAACTGCTGCCAATTTTTCCTTAAGTAATTAAGTTTGGACGGCTCAGATTGATTGGAGGAGATCCAACGGCTTATCTTGCTCTGATTGGAGCCAAACTTTGATGATGATGATCTGGGGTCAGGATCTGCCTTGTGGTAGCTCGGATCCTCCAGATGTGCAACGGATGGTCCAGATCAACTCTATCTATGAATGGACGCTCTAGAGCCCTCCTTGTTTGATCCAACGGTTGATTGAGCTCTGATTGGAATGAAACCTTCAGATCTTGATCATAGAGCTTGATCAACCCTAACCCTAGCTCGGATTGCTTCAGATCATTCCGGATGGCTCAGATCTAGCCGCTCTTGAATCAGACGGCCCGGATTAATCGTAGGCTTGATAATTCGATTCGGTTCACATCCAACTCAGGGTTGACCCAGTATGCCCTAGGTCCAGGATCCTTTCATGCCTACAAAAATATATCAGAAAATTAGTGGCTAAATAATCCAAAAATTGTGTAATTTTGCAATTAAGTCCAAAATAAGATAAAGTTCCAAAACCTAGGGTAAAATCATAATTAAGCAATAAAAACATGGGTCAAACATGGATTTTAGCAATTAAAATAATCAATAAAATGGTGCTTATCACCTAGCTGCTTGCCCCTCTCCTTTGGGGCGTTCTGAGCTGCAGAAACACATTCCTTCGGTCTTGCATCCAAGGTTAGTCCAAAACAACACAAAGCAATAAAATATTAGGTTTATACATCCTTAGCTGTCTTGGTTCTGACTTTGGGTTTCCAAAATGGAACCCTAGGTCGAACCGACGCCTACTGTTCCCTCGACGGGGAACGCATCCTCACCTACTCCTCTCGGGAGAATTTACCTGTTGCCAACCGTCTCCTCCAGTTGGACTTTTGCCCAGTAGTCCTTCACCAGGTCTTCGTTTCCAAGCAGTCCTTTGCCTGGTGCCTAGCTGTCCTTCGCTAGGGCTTTGGTTCCAAGCAGTCCTTCAACTGGTGCCTAGCTGTCCTTCGCTAGGTCTTCGACTCCTAGCAGCCCTTCGCTAGGTGCCCAGCAGACCTTCGCTGGGTCTTAGGGTTCCGATGCCTAGCAGTCCTTCGCTAGGTGCCTAGCAGTCCTTCGCTAGGACTTCAATCTGCACACTCAAGTAGTATGTTAGATAAACATAACATCTTAACTTTTGAACCCTTTGCCATTAATCAAAACACAGGTTCGACGGGTGCCGTCTGCACCAACAATCTCCCCCCTTTTGATTTATGGCAACCCGATTCAAAAAGTTAAGTTAATTCATACAGTTGATATAACAGTTTAGTTTCCTCCCCCTGGAAGGAATCTCCCCTAGGTTTTTCAAAGTTTCGTGGGGTTTGAAAAATTTCTAAGTCAAAATAATGAAATTAATTTTTCAATACTTAGAAGATTTTTCAATAGAACATTTTCCAAAAATACCTTTTGATTGGGCACTTTTTGAAAAGAAATTTTATACTTAGAAATTTAGAAAAATAACTCAGTGGAAAAAGTTTCTAAAACATCTCTTAAGATCTTGGAAGCATTTTTAAAAGTTTTCAATCTCTTTAGTACTTTTAGAAACTTAGACCCTTTTCTAGAGAAGTTTAGAATTAAGTACTTAGAGATATTTTGAACATAGCCTAAGTTTAAGTACTTAGAAAATGCTTTTGAAAACTGCTTGGGTCAAGTACTTAGATTCAATTTTGAAAACAATTTAGATTAAGTACTTATACAGTTTTGAGAAAAAATAGATTAAGTATTTTGAAAATAGTTTTGAAAAAAATAGATTAAGTACTTTGAAAATAGTTTTGAAAAAAAATAGATTAAGTACTTTAAAAATAGTTTTGAAAAAAATAGATTAAGATTAAGTACTTTGAAAATAGTTTTGAAAAAAATAGATTAAGTACTTTGAAAATAGTTTTGAAAAAAACTTAGCTTAAGTACTTTTTGAAAAAAGGATAAATTTTTGAAAATTTAGAATTTTGACAAATTTTAAAGCTTCTCTCCTTTCCTATCTCTCCCCCTTTGTCATATATCAAAAACAAAGCAATATAACAAATAAAAATAAACTGGATAACGATATAACAGAATAATGTGCTGTACTGAACCAAATCAAGATATAAACTGAACCAGACTAATTTCAATTGTCTCTTTAGGGTCCTGTCTAACCCAATTAGCTACTTACTAACTGTTATAAACAGTAGTTTTCGCTAGGGTTAGTCAAGTTAAATGTTCTGTTCAAGTTAGATTTTCTAAGTTTGACACATAACTTGATTACTGTTTAAGTTGTATTTAGTGCCCCAATTACTGCAGATGCACTGACTTAAAGCATCTTGAATTAAGGCAAAGACCTAAGCATCTCAACCTATTCTAGGTTATCAATCAACAGTACCCTAAGGTGCTTGTGAGATGCTGGCTTCTAGATCTATAGGTGCATGCAATTCTAGGGTTAGGGCCTAGGCTAAGCCCATTTTGCGAAGAAAACCCTAGTTTTGAAAGGGGTAGTTTTTAAAATAAAAACTAAGTCAAATTTTTTTTTAAATTAAGTAAAAGCTGATTTGGAAATCAAGTAAAGCAGTTTTAAAATTATTTTGGAAACTGATTTTTCAAATCAAATAAAGTAGTAAGAAAACCAAAAGTAGAGTAAACCTATTCTACCAAGCATAATCCTAACTGCCTTCTTAGTGAGTTGAACTCAGATTCAGGTAGGGGTTTGGTGAATATGTCAGCTAAGTTAGATTTAGAATCTACATGCTTAAGGACTATCTCACCCCTGGCTACGTGATCTCTTACAAAGTGGTGTTTGACTTCTATGTGTTTGGTTCTGGAGTGTTGGATTGGATTTTTAGTTAGATTAATTGAGCTTATATTGTCAATGAAGACCTGAGTTTGAGTGTAGTTAAGCTGGAAGTCCTTAAGAGTGTGCATCATCCATAAGAGTTGTGCTACACACTCTCCTAAGGCAACATACTCAGCTTCAGTTGTGGATAGAGCTACACAGTGTTGTTTTCTGCTGCACCAACTTACTAGACTATTTCCTAACAGTTGGTAGCTTCCACTTGTGCTCTTTCTATCTAATTTACAACCAGCGTAGTCAGAATCCGAGTATCCTGACAAGTCAAAGGTTGAGGTCCTAGGATACCAAATCCCTACATTTAGGGTGCCCTTAACATATCTTAGTATTCTTTTTAGGGCTGCTAAGTGCGTTTCCTTAGCACAAGTTTGGTATCTTGCACACATTCCTAAAGCAAAAAGGATATCAGGTCTGCTGGCTATAAGGTACAGTAGACTTCTAATCATACTTCTGTAGAGTTTAAGGTTTACCATCAGGGTCACTATCTATTTTTACATTTGTGGCCATGGGGGTACTTATGCTTTTAGAGTTATCCATTTTAAATTTCTTTATTAACTCTTTAGCATATTTGGATTGATGGACATAGTTTCCATCCCTAGTTTGTTTAATTTGTAATCCTAGGAAAAAGTTGAGCTCACCAACTAAGCTCATTTCAAATTCATTTTCCATTATTTTAACGAATTCTTTTAAAAAATTAGAGTTGGTGGACCCAAAGATTATGTCATCGACGTAGATTTGGGCAATAAAGATTTCTTTTCCTAAGGTTTTAATAAATAGGGTTGAGTCAATTTTTCCTTGTTTAAATTTTTTAGAAGTTAGGTAAGTTGATAAGCGTTCATACCAGGCCCTAGGTGCTTCTTTTAGTCCATAAAGTGCTTTAGTAAGTTTGTAGACATGGTCAGGTCTTTCTAAGTCCTCAAAACCAGGGGGTTGTCCTACATAGACCTCTTCCTTAATGAATCCATTTAGAAAGGCTGACTTTACATCCATTTAGTATAGTTTAAATCTTTTATGGGATGCAAAGGCTAATAACATCCTAATGGACTCAAGTCTAGCTACCGGGGCATAGGTTTCGTCATAATCTAACCCTTCTACCTGACTGAATCCTTTCGCTACTAAGCGGGCTTTATTTCTGACTATTTCTCCTTGATCATTTAACTTATTCCTAAAAACCCACTTAGTGTTAATGACGGATTTGCCCTCAGGTTTAGGTACTAATTCTCAGACTTGGTTCCTTTCAAATTGGGCTAACTCTTCTTGCATAGCTATGATCCAATCAGGATTAGGTAGGGCTTCCTCTATAGTCTTAGGTTCAAATTTTGAAATCATTGCTATCTGACTAAGGTTTCTATAGGAAGACCTAGTTCTGACTCCTAAAGTTGGATCACTCACAATTTGATCAGTTGGGTGACTAAGTCTGGGTTTCTTGGTTTTTCTTGAACTTGGTTCAGCCTCAGGTCCGACTGGTCGATTTGGTTCAACATTTGGTTCAATGTTTGGTTCAACATTTGGTTCAATTGACTCAGAAGTTGGTTCAATAGTTAGTTCATTTAAGGGTTCAATTAAAGGTTCAACAGTTTATTCATTATCTTCTTGATCAGTATTTGATGAAGTTAGATCTGGATTATCAGATTTTGAGTTGATTTCTTCATCAAATATTAAATTTGTTGTTACTTCAATTTTCTTAGTTTGTTTATTATAAACCCTATAGGCTCTACTTGTGGTTGAATATCCTAGGAAGATGCCTGGGGTTGACTTAGACTGGAATTTACCTAGATAGTCCTTGGTGTTTAGGATATGGACTTTGCACCTAAAGACCCTTAGGTAGTGTAGGTTTGGAAGTCTATGGTAGTATAATTCATAGGGTGTTTTATTGTATCGTTTGTTAATTAGTACCCTATTTTGGATGTAGCAAGCCGTACTAATTGCTTCTGCCCAATATTGGTTAGCTAAGTCGAATTCATTGAGCATAGCCCTAGCGGCTTCCTGTAGGGTTCTATTTTTCCTTTCGACTATCCCATTTTGCTGGGGGGTTCTAGGATATGAAAATTCATGTATATACCCATTTACCTTACAAAATTCCTCGAATCGTTGATTTTCAAATTCTCCCCCGTGGTCACTCCTAAGTCTTTTGATTTTAGTATCGTTTTGATTTTCAATTAACTTACAAAAGTCATTGAATAGGTTTAGGGTTTCATCTTTGGTCTTTAGAAAACTCACCCAGGTAAACCTAGAGTAATCATCAACTATAACTAAGCAGTACCGGTTTCCGCTTAGTGACTTGGCTCCATGTGAATCAAATAGGTCAAGGTGCAGGAGCTCAAGTGTGGTTTGAGTTAGATCAGATTGAATTAGTTTGTGATTAGACCTGGTTTGTTTACCTTGATTACATGATTCACATATTAAGTTTTCATGATTTTTAATTTTAGGGATACCTTTAATTAGGCCAAGTTGGGTAATTTTTGAAATTATTCTCAAGTTAGTGTGACCTAATCTCCTATGCCAGAGGTTTGATTGTTCTAACTGAGTTAACATGCATTTAGGTACTAGGGGTAGATTTATAGTGTAAACATTATTTTTCCTAGTGCCCTTAAGCATGATTTCTGAGTCTTGCAGGTTTCTAATCAGACAGTTAGAGTTGGTAAAGGTAACTACATAACCAGTATCACACAATTGACTTATGCTGAGCAAGTTGAATTTTAAATTTTCAACTAAAAGGACTTTCTTAATAACAAAGTCAGATTTAAGTTCAATATTACCTGACCCAATCACCTTGAGTGTAGCATTGTTGCCAAATGCTACTGAGCCTAGGTTCTTGAACTTGAGTTTGGTGAATTTCAATTTATCTCCAGTCATGTGTCTGGAGCACCCGTTATCCAACATCCATTGGTCCAAATCTTTATGTTCCTACACATAAAGAGTTTTGATGATTTGGATCTAATTAGAATCAGGAATAGCCTAAATTGATTTTCACAACCTAGTCTGTCTCACCCAAATCTAGGATTATCAATCACGTTAACCTTATAGGTTTTGTGAGATAGGTTTTAGAAAGAATTATTTTTAAAAATTATGATTTAAAAAAAATTGAATTAATTTTGAAACCAATTGATTTTGAGTAAAGAAAATGTTTGAATCTACAATTAACTGAAAATTTGTGTTAGATTCGAATTTTACAAAGAATAATTTGAATTTGAATTTCAAAAATTGGCTTCCAGGTCTTGGCGAGGCACTAGGCCTTCTTTGGCCGTAACCTTATTGGATCATCAACCCTTTCCTTGACAAAGCCTTTTAATGAAATTTCATTTTCAAAACTATTTCTTGAAAAATTCTGGTCTAACTAGTTTAGGTCTTGGATCGATAGCTTCGACTAGTTTCACCAGTCTAAAGAGACCAAGTAGAGTATACTTGACCTTATTAGAATTGGCTTCCCTAACGTACTATCATCTCACCGCCACCCAATACTATGTTGTTCAAATTTCAATTAATTGATTGAGTCCTTATTCTAACCAATCCTAATTCTAAGCATAGTAAATTGCAAAACAAAATAAACAGGCAATCATGTAATTTTCTGTAACGCCCCAAAATTTCCATTTTTAGTTCTTAAAGTCCTTAGAATTATTTAAAAATGGTTTAGAAATATTCTAGATATTTTTAGGAATTTTTAGAGTATTTTTATGGAATTTTCCGAGTCCGTTTGGTATTTTTGGAAAAAGAAAAAAAAAGAAAAAAAGGAAAAAGCCAAAAATGGAAAAACCAATTAAGTGCAGCGGGTGGCTCGAACCCGCGACCACCACGAGACCAAGGGAGCGCGCGGCCAGCTGGGCTAGGGTATCAAGCACAGAAAAGGAAGGAGAGATATAATGTTATAGAGTAGTTAAGCCTTTTCATTAAGAGGTATATTAAGCCCCCTTAAGTCGCGTGAAACCCTGGGGAAGCCGTAGCCGCGCGCGTGAACAGAGAAGAGAGGCGAGGAAGAGGCGAATTCAAGTGTTCTTCTTCTTCTTCTTCTTCTTCTTCACCTTTTCCCTTGAGTAGAGAAGACCTAGGGTTGTTTCCTAGGGCTAAAGGTGGAAGCTTTTCAAAAGAAGGAGGGGAAAGGATTTGGTAGGGAGTTTTCTCCTTGTTTTTGTGAGTTTTCTTCAAGACCGAAGTAAGTAAATCGCTCACCTGCAATAGGAGTAGTTTCGTTTCGAGATTCTCATTGTAGAACCCTAGTTTTCGAAAAGTAGAAGCATGGTGAAGAGAATTTTTGCTATTCTATGTTTTAGCTATTAAAGTTGCATGTTTTATCATGTTAGAAATTCAATTTGTTTGTATTGAATGTATGTAGGCCAAGCATGATGAGTTTTCATACTTATGAAAAGACCTAAAAGTGAAATTGAGTTAAGGAGCACACAAGGTGCTCGATGGAAAGTTAAAGTGAGAAAAGTAAAGGTTTTTAGCATGCAAATATATGCAAAAACAAGTAAAGTGATAAGTTTAAGTATGGTAAGTAAGAAAAGTATTTTACTTTGAGAAAGAGACATGTACCGGGCAAATGTAAGGCCCATCGAAAGTTAGAAAGTAAAGTTCTAATAGGGTGCGGTGGCTAGCTACCTCGCAACCTATTAGAAAAGCGCGCAGTTGGTACACTGATACCATGGTACAATGTCAAGGCCTAAAGAGAAAGTTGATTATTATTTTCAAGTATATAAGTATGATCAAGTAGTTCCTTTTTGGAGAAAGTGTTTAATTATTATATGTGTACCTTGTTACAATGCAAGCATGATAAAGTAGTTCAAGTAGTAAGCATGGTTAGTTGTGTACATTGATACATTAACAAGCATGTTAAAGTGATTCAAGTTGTAAGCATGTTTAGTTGTAAGTTTTGAAGTAAGTAAAGTTTTAAATCATTCCTTGAAATGAGCATGTTTAGTATTGACTTCATGATTTTGTGAGTAGGGATTTACTTACTAAGCATTGTGCTTATTAGTTGCATTTTCCTTCTATTGCAGATAAAGGAAAAGAGAAAGCGTAAGTTGGGCGGCGACAGGACTTGCATTGATGTTCAGTGGAGGTGGAACCGGGGAAAAAGATTCGTTGGATTGAGTATGAGTAGAGTTTCGGTATTTAGAAACATTTAGTTTTATGTTTTGAATGGTAAAGAGTGAACCAATGTGTTTAATTTCCGCATAGAGTAGGAAGTTGATACAACTTGAAGATGTTTACTTATGATTTTCCATATGTTTGGTTAGTTTGGTTAAGTTCCGTAAAAGTCCTAATTGCAAGTTGAAGAAGTTGTTTTGATTGGCTAAAATGGTTAGAAAACTAGTATGGAGTATAGAATTGGTGCTATGTCTGTGTATGGCTTGAAACTATATGTTCTGTGAGTTTTTGAGTTAAGTTTTATCCGCTGCATTTTCTTTTCTTCAGTAGCAGAGGAGGACACGGGCACGGGCGTGCTCTTCAGCACGCCCCGGGCGTGTCGTTCACTGGCAGACCTCTGCGGTGACCGACGCGGGCGTGCCCATCCGCCCCACGGGCGTGTCAGCCAGCACAGCCAGGGCCACGGGCGTGTCAGTCAACACGCCTTGGGCGTGTCCTTCCCCGTCCAGAGATAGTATGATTTACCAAGTAGTAGACAGGGTAACGGTTCGTCTAAGGTAGGGAAAAAAAAAGAAATTCCGCATTTTGCCATGCCCCAAAGTAGCGGAGGAGTAATGGAGTAACGGTCCGTAATAAGACAAGGAGAAGGTGTAACCTAAGGCTAAGGGTAAGGTAAAGTTGAGGTTAAGCCTAAGCGACGACCCGGCTGGAGCAGAGGGTAAAGGGAGGAAGTCGGGCCGTCACATTTTCAAGCAAGAAAAGAATTTTATTTAATTATACAAATTGTTTTTAGTTTGGCTCCCCCTGGACTAAAGCCTCGGTAGTGATTAGGCAAGATGTGAATCTTGCCCTTGGGGATCCAATACTGATTTGATCCAGTTTGTTTATTCAGGCACAGTTTGGGTACCCATGCCTGAACTTTAGATCTGGACTGGTTCAGTACAGCATAGTAGGATCTTTGTCTAGACTTGGTTCGGTAGCCTAACCCGGATCGATTTAGAACCGACTTCTGTTTTCTGAGGATCATGTCAAGACCCTTGGAACCAGACGTGAATCGTTCTAAAGCAACTCTAAGATCCTTAAGTTGAGTTTTCAAGGAAGAGTTCTCTTGTTCAAGTTTTTCAACTTGAGCAGAGGATCTTTCTTGAACCTTCTCAGTTAAGGATTCAGAGTCTGCTCTCTTTTTCAGGAGTTTTACTTCCTGTCTGAGAGACTCGACTCGGATTTTGGCTTTCGCCAAGTCTCGAGAAAGATAAGAAATTAATTCACATAATTGTAATCTAGAAAACCCACTTACAGTGATTTCACCATTTTCTGAAAACGTGAGTTTTCCGTCATCCTGCTCTGATTCTGACTCGGTCTCGAGTTCTTCGGAGGCAGTCAGGGCTAGCAAGTTTGACTGGGGTGTCTCTTCTTCTTCTTCTGAGGAAGATTCGTCCCATGTTGCTTGGAGTGCTTTCTTCCTTCTTGTCTTCTTGGTCTCCTTTAGGTTCAGACACTCCGTCTTGTAGTGACTCTTCTTCTTGCACTCGTAACAAGTCACGTTTGGTTTGTTCTTGTCATTTGAGGGTTCAGCTAGTTCTTCCTTTCTTCGGCCGGCTTTTCTTCTGTTGGTCTGGTTCTTTAGTTCTTTGTAGTAGTCCCGGGCTAGCTGAACCAGCTTCGGTCGATTTCCCTCGCTGTCTTCTGAGTCTGAGTCTGAATCAGACTCGGGTGCAGGTTGAGGCTTCTTCTTGGTTGTCTTTCCAGGTTTACCTGCAAGAAAAGCGATGCCTTTCTCGGCCAGATTGCAGTTAGTCTGCTCATGCAATTCTAATTCAGAAAATAGTTCATCTAATTTAATTTTTGAAAGGTCCCTTGAAACCTTGTATGCATCTACCATAGATGCCCACAAGGTATTTCTCGGGAAAGCATTGAGAGCGTACCTTATCAGGTCACGGTTTTCTACCTTGTGACCGATTGTGTGTAGTCCGTTCATTAACTCCTGAATTCTGGCATGGAGCTGGGCTGCTGTTTCGTTGTCATTCATCTTGATCGTGTACAGCTTATTCAGGAGGAGATCTCTTTTGCTGATTCGAGTATCTGAAGTTCCTTCGTGCAGCTCGATCATCTTACCCCACAGCTCCTTTGCACTGTTGAATGGTCCTACCCGATTCAACTCTTCCTTGGTCAGGCCGCATTAAAGCGTCTGGGTTGCTTTGGCATCTGCTTCTATTTTTCTTTTCAGAGTGGTATCCCACTTAGCGTAAGACTGTGGCACTCCTTCAGCATTCTTTGGAATCTCCAGTCCAGACTGGATGATTATCCACATGTCCACCTGAGTTTTCAGGTGGACCTCCATCCGACTTTTCCAGTAGGAGAAGTTCTCTCTACTGAAAAGTGGTGGTCTGGCTATGATGAATCCTTCTTGCATGGCCATTTATCTGAAACGACGAGTAAAAGGAAAGAAATATCCCAAGACTTGGTCTTGGATTAGTAGTGCGGGAAGAGAAGAAAAAAAAATACTTATCGAGGGGTGTTGCACCAACCTCGATTAACGATGAAAATTAAAAAAAATTTAAAAAGAAATCCGAAAAAACTCTCAAATTGGTGGTTGCACCAAATTTGAGCTTCCCCGCTCTGATACCACTTGTTGGATCGAGAGAATACGATAGAGGGGGGGGGGTGAATATCGTAAATCGTTTCGGATTTAGAGAGAGTATGCACAGCGAAAAATTAACACGAAAACCAAACGCAAACACCACAATTTACTTGGTTCAGAGTCGCGGTCAGCTCCTACTCCAAGGCCCACGGTCGTTGACCGTTTACTGGGGGCAATTCTATATGTGCGCAAAAAGGTTTACAGAAAGATTACAGTTGTAGTGCAGTAAATTAAAACATAAGCTCTTTCGTTACCGACGCCCGTTATAGATTGTAGTTCTGAGCAGAGGGTCGTCGTCGGCGCTTCACTTTCGAGATGGAAGGTTTCCGGAGCAGAGCGCTTGAGTCGAAGAGCGTTGTGGCGTTGGAAAGAAGTATTGAGAAGCCTTGGGGGTCGAGTCCTTTATATAGTGAGCCTGGGGGGGGGGGGTCCGGGACGTTGGGGGCGCCCTCCACGTGTCTCACGATCCGGTAAACTCTTGGTCAGCCGTTATCCCTTCAGGATCGGGTTGAGGTTTGACCGGGGGCGCCTGGGACGCAGGGGGCGCCCTGGTTGAATCTTTCCGCGAGCTTCTCGGCTGGATAAGCTTTATCCGCTTCGTTGGCTTGAGCCCGGGGCGCCCGGGAGCACGGGGGCGCCCGGGAGCATGGGGGTGCCCCCCCCAGTGAGCTTCCGAAGCGTTTTCTTGCTTAACTTGTTTTGCCTTGACCTTGGGGGCGCCCGGGACACTGGGGGCACCCTGCCCAGCTGCTTGCCCCTCTCCTTTGGGGCGTTCTGAGCTGCAGAAACACATTCCTTCGGTCCTGCATCCAAGGTTAGTCCAAAACAACACAAAGCAATAAAATATTAGATTTATACAACCTTAGCTGTCTTGGTTTTGACTTTGGGTTTCCAATATGGAACCCTAGGTCGAACCGACGCCTACTGTTCTTTCGACGGGGAACACGTCCTCACCTACTCCTCTCGGGAGAATTTACCTGTTGCCAACCGGCTCCTCCGGTTGGACTTTTGCCCAGCAGTCCTTCGCCAGGTGCCCAGCAGTCCTTCGCCAGGTCTTCGTTTCCAAGCAGTCCTTCGCCTGGTGCCTAGCTGTCCTTCGCTAGGGCTTTGGTTCCAAGCAGTCATTCGCCTGGTGCCTAGCTGTCCTTCGCTAGGTCTTCGACTCCTAGAAGCCCTTCGCTAGGTGCCCAGCAGTCCTTCGCTGGGTCTTAGGGTTCCGATGCCTAGCAGTCCTTCGCTAGGTGCCTAGCAGTCCTTCGCTAGGACTTCAACCTGCACACTCAAGTAGTATGTTAGATAAACATAACATCTTAACTTTTGAACCCTTTGCCATTAATCAAAACACAGGTTCGACTTGGATGCTGTCTGCACCAACAAGAATTACATCCCTATCCCGGTTTATATCCAAATCTGCCGACAGAACTGTTGGTGCAGGAAGCACCTAAGTCAAACCTGGGTTTTGATAATGGCAAAGGGTTTAGAAGTTAAGGTATTAATGTGATCTTTCAAGCTTACTAAGTGTGCAGGAAAAGTCCTACGTACACAAGGCAAAGAAGTCCTGGTCGAGGACTGGGCAAGAAGTCCTGGCAAAGGGCTGGGCAAGAAGATCTGACCGGAAGTTGGGCAAAGAAGTCCTGGTCGAGGACTGGGCAAGAAGTCCTGGTAACAGGCTGGGCACCGAAGATCTAATCGGAAGTTGGGCAAGAAGTCCTGGTCGCAGACTGGGCACGAAGACCTAATCGGGAGAATTGGGCAAAAGTACAACCGGAGGAGCCGGTTGGCAAAAGGTAAACTCTCCTGAGAGGAGTAGGTGAGGACGCGTTCCCCGTGCGAGGGAACAGTAGGTGTCGGTTCGACCTAGGGTTCCATTTGGGAGACCCAATGTCAGAACCAAGATAGCTTAGGCTGTAAATAATGGCTAACATGTTTGCTTCTTTTTGTTTTGGAACTAACCTTGGTTGCAGGGATCGAAGGAATGGATTTCTACAGCTGAGGCACCTCAATGGAGTGAGGCGCCTCACTGGGGCTAGGTGCCCGGATGGATACGGGCGCCCTAGTGGAAGGCTAAACCGAAGCAAACTGCCACGAAGCCTCTGGACCAAAGCAGCTCAGGCGCATGGGACCATATGGGCGCCCCCATCAGCTCAGGCGCCCCTGTGAAGAGGATAAGCGCTGATCGAGCTTGCGAATAAGAGTTCGCGCAGGAGAGGCCACGTGTAGGCGCCCCCATCGACACAGGCGCCCCTATGGGTGCTATAAAAGGGGGTTCACCCCCAAGGCTTCACATAACTTCGCTCAAAACGCTCCAAGCACTTTCGTTCAAGCGCTACACTCCGACAAGCTTCGACTTCGAGATTTCAGCGCCGCCGCCGACCCTTTGCTCCGAACTTCGATCCACCTTGGGCTTCGGTAAATTTAAATTACGAAAAGTGTTGCAAATTTAATTTTCAGTTCTATATCTGTACTCAATTTGTAAAAGACTTTTTGACGACTATAGAATTGCCCAACATAAACGGTCAAGGACCGTGGGCCTTGGAGTAGGAGCCGACCGCGACTCCGAACCAAGTAAAACCAACTTGTGTTCACGATTGTTCTGTTATTTTCCGCTGCGTAACTGCTCTGTTTTCTGAAAAATTTGATATCGATATTCACCCCCCCTCTATCAATTTTCCCCAATTCAACAAGTGGTATCATAGCGGGTGACTCAAATTTGGTGCAACCACCAATTTGAGAGTTTTTTTTCGGATTTACGAAATTATTTTAATTTTTTTTATCTTTCACTTTAATCGAGGTTGGTGCAACACCACTCGATCATTTTTCATTGTTAGTAATCTCTTCCGCACTACTAATCCAAGACTAAGTCTTGGAACAAGTTTTCTTTGTTTTTTATTTTTTCAGAAAATATCAATGGCCATGCAAGAAGGATTTAACACAGCCAGACCACCGCTTTTCAGTGGAGAAGATTTCTCCTATTGGAAAAGCAGGATGAAAGTCCACCTGAAAACTCAGCTGGACATGTGGATAATCATCCAATCTGTCTTGGAGATCCCGAAGAACGCAGAAGGAGTGACACAACACTATTCTGAATGAGACGCCTCGTTGAAGAAGAAGATCGAGGCTGATGCAAAGGCAACCCAGACTTTGCAATGCAGATTAACCAAGGAGGAGCTGAACCGGGTGGCTCCCTTCAACAGCGCCAAAGAGCTTTGGAACAAGGTAATTGAGTTGCACGAAGGTACCTCCGACACCAGAATCAGCAAGAGAGATCTGTTGCTGAACAGACTCTACACGATCAAAATGAACGAAGGAGAATTAGCAGCACAGCTCCACGCTAGAAGCCAGGAGCTAATGAATGGGCTGCATACAATAGGTCACAAGGTAGAGAACCGTGACCTAATCAGGTATACCCTAAACGCGTTCCCCAGGAACACACTGTGGGCATCCATGGTAGATGCCTACAAGGTTTCCAAGGACCTTTCAAAAATTAAGTTAGATGAACTTGTCTCTGAATTAGAATTGCATGAACAGACTAACTCCACTTTGGTCGAGAGAAATATTACGTTCATTGCAGGAAAATCCCAAGAAGAAGCCTCTACCAGCTCTCGAGTCTGACTCAGACTCAAGACTCAGAAGACAATGAAGGGGATCGACCCAAGTTGGTTCGGCTAGCTCGGGACTACTACAAGGAGCTGAAGCACCAGACAAACAGAAAGAAAGCAAGCCGAAGAAGGGAAGATCCAGCTGAACCTTCAACATCTTAAAAAAGAAAAACTAATGTCACCTGCTACGAGTGCAACAAGAAGGGACATTACAAATCAGAGTGCGCCAATCTGAAGGAGGCAAAGAAGACGCGAAGAAAGAATGCTCTCCAAGTCACGTGGGATGAATCTTCCTCCGAAGAAGAAGAAGAAGCCCCGCAATCGAATCTTCTCACCTTAACCACTTCGGAAGACGTCGACACCGGATCAGAATTGGAGCCAGATGACGGAAGGCTCACAATCTCAGAGAACGACCAAATAACGGTAAGAGGTTATTCAGAATACGAACTTTCGAAGTTAATTTCATATTTATCTCGTAACTTGGCGAAAGCCAAAATCCGGGTCGAGTCCCTCCGATAGGAAGTAAAACTCCTGAAAGAGGAAGCCGACTCGAGATCCTTGACTGAGAAAGTTCAAGAAGGAAACTCCACTCAAGTTCAAAAGCTTGAGAAAAAGAATTCCTCCTTGAAAACTCAAGTCAAGGAGCTCAGAGTGACTTTAGAACGATTCACTTCAGGTTCCAAGGGTCTTGATATGATCCTTGGAAAATAGAAGTCCATTCTTAACTGATCTGGATTAGGGTATCGAACCAAGTCTAGACAGTGGTCTTATTATGCTGTATTGAACCAACCTAGAACTCGAATTCAAGCATGGGTCCCCAAGCTCTGTTTGAACAAACAAGCTGGACCAAACCAGTATTGGATCCCCAAGGACAAGATTCACATCTTGCCTAACCATTATCGAGGCTTTAGTCCAGGGGAGCCAATATAAAAACAATATTCATAATTAGATAATTTTTTTTTTTTGCAATTTTCCTTTATTGCATGCTTGCTTGTTTATTTCCTTCTACAATTCATCATGCTTAGACCTAGGACTGGTTAGACTAAGGACAAAATGATTTAGTTGAAATTTGAAAACCTAGTATTGGGAGGAGGTGAGATGATTGTACGTTAGGGAAGCCATTCTGGTGGAATTAGCCGAAGCTACCGATCTAAGACCCAAACTAGTTAGACCAAAATCTTTCAAAGAGTAACTTGAAGATGGATTTCAATAAAAGGCTTTGTCAAGGAAAGGGTTGATGATCCAATAAGGCTACGACCAAGAAGGCCTAGTGCCTCGCCAAGATCTTGAAGCCAATTATTGAAAATCAAATTCACTTTACTATAGTCAGATTTGAATCTAACACAAATTTCAATTAATCTTAGACTCAAACACTTTTCAAAATCAATAAACTTAAACTTAAAACTTAATAATTTTGTTTTAATACAAGTCTTTCAAAATTAACCTTGTTTTTCAAAATCAAAATCTGTATTTTTTTGAAAAAACCTGTCTCACAAAACCTATAAGGTTAACGTGATTGATAACACTAGATTGGGTGAGACAGACTAGGTTGTGAAAATCAATTTAAGCTATCCTTAATTCTAATTGGATCCAAATCAATAAATACTTTATGTGTATGAACATAAAGATTTGGATCAATGGATGTTGGATAGTGGATGCTCCAGACACATGACTGGGGACAAATTGAAATTCACCAAACTCAAGTTCAAGAACCTAGGCTCAGTAGTATTTGGCAACAATGCTACACTCAAAGTCATAGGGTCAGGTAACATTGAACTCAAATCTGACTTTGTGATTAAAAATGTACTCTTGGTTGAGAATTTTAAATTTAATTTGCTTAGTATAAGTCAATTATGTGATACTAGCTATGTAGTTACATTTACCAACTCTGACTGCCTAATTAGAAATCTGCAAGATTCAGAAGTCATGCTTAAGGGTACTAGGAAAAACAATATTTACACTATCAATCTACCTTTATTACCAAAATGCCTCCTGACTCAACTAGAAGAATCCAACCTATAGCATAGGAGATTAGGTCACACAAATGTTAGACTAATATCTAAAGTTACCCAGCTTGGTCTAATTAAAGGGGTACCAAAAATTAAGAACTATGAAAACACGATATGTAACTCATGTAACCAAGGTAAACAAACCAAGTCTAATCACAAGCCAATTCAATCAGACTTAACCCAAACCACACTTGAGCTCCTACACCTTGACCTATTTGATTCACATGGAGCCAAGTCACTAAGCGGGAACCGGTACTGCTTAGTTATTATCGATGATTATTCTAGGTTTACCTGGGTTAGGTTCGTAAAAACTAAGGATGAAACCCTAAACCTATTTATTGACTTATGCAAGATAATCGAAAATCAAAATGATACCAAAATCAAAAGACTTAGAAGTGATCACGGGGGAGAGTTTGAGAATCAAAGGTTTGAGGAATGCTGTAGAATAAATGGATATATTCACGAATTTTCCTATCCTAGAACCCCCCAACAAAATGGGATAGTAGAAAGAAAGAATAGAACCCTTCAGGAAGCCGCTAGGACCATGCTCAATGAATTTAACCTAGCTAAGCAATTTAGGGCAGAAGCAATAAGTACGACTTGCTATATCCAAAATAGGGTCCTAATTAACAAAAGACATAATAAAACTCCTTATGAACTGTATTACCATAGACTGCCAAACCTACATTGTGACGACCCGACTTCTCTACCCTATACTTAAGCCGGATCGTCGCTCTTTACTACCTTTACCTTTACTCACTTAAACTTAACTTTTGACTTCACCAATCAAAAAATTGCTAAAGACATACACAAATCATATAATTTCAAGACATACAAGGACATAAGGCTGAAAACCATTTCCAAAGATCCACGAATCATATACCTTCAAGACATACAAAGACATAACTCCATTTCTATACTCTGTACTAGTTTTATAAACATCATAGCAATTCGAAACAAATCTAATGACCTGAAATTAGAATCTTTACGGAATTTAACAAAACTACCAAACCATAGGAAATCATGCTAAAGATTTTTTTATCAACTTTTGACTCTATGCGGAAGTTAAACACAATGTTCACATTTTACCAATCAAAGTATTAAACTCCAAGTTTCTAAACTTCAGAATCAAAATATTAAATATCTAAGCCTTAACCCAACGGATCTCTTCCACGGTTCCACCGCCACTGAGCATTAATGCAAGTCCTGGTCACCTCCATAACTTATGCTTTTTCTTTACCTTTATCTGCAATAGGAGGAAATGCAACTAATAAGCAAAATACTTAGTAAGTAAATCCTAAACTCACAAATCCATGCTATCAACAATAAACATGTTCATTTCAAAAAAATGCTTACTTTCAAAATACATGCACATGGGAAAACTTTCATATTCTGATCATGCTCAATCATGTTGAAAACATTACTTGCATAAAACATTTGCAAACTTAACATGCTCATACATTAAAACACTCACCTCCTTACTCTTACTCCTTATCATGCTTGCAAAGTATCAATGTGAACTTATTGAAATAAAGACATGTACTCAAAGCTAAAACACTTGTAAATACTTATATACTTGAAAATAATATTCAACTTTCTTTAGGCCTTGACATTGTACCATGGTATCAATGTACCAATTGCGCGCTTCTCTAATAGGTTGTGGGGTAGCTAGCCACCACACCCTATTAGAGCTTCTTTCTAACTTTCGGTGGGTCTTCTATTTGCCCGGTACATGTCACTTTCTGAAAATAAAATACTTTCTTACTTACAGTACTTATACTTATCAACTATCTTACTTTTGCATAAATTTTGCACTTAAAACCCTTTACCTTTCTTACTTGGGACTTTCATCGAGCACCTTGCGTGCCCTTAATCCCGACCTCATTTTTGGGACTTTTCACAAATTAAATCTTATCATGCTTAACTTACATACACCAAATCTAAACCAATTAATTTCTATCATGAGAAAACATGCATCTTTAAGAACTTAAAACACACGATAACCATAATCTTAACGCATGCATCATAAAACATGGTTCTACAACAAGATTTTACATACGAAAACTACTCCTATTGCAGGTGAGTGATCTACTTACCCTTATCTTGAAGAAAACTCACTAAATCGAGGTATAAACCTAGCGTAGAACTCCTCTCTTCTTCCTTGTGAGAAACCTCCACTCTTTGGCCCTAGGGAGAAACCCTAGATTCTCTCTACTCAAGGGGAAAGAGAAGAAGAAGAAGAACTCCTTGGCTTCATCTGTTTTCGCAGCCCCTCCCTCGCCCTCTTCTCGCACGCAGCCGCCAACAAGCCCTAATCCCCCTTACGTGACTTAAGCGGGGTTAATATATCTCTTAATGAAAAGGCCTAACTACCCTATAACAATATTTCTCTCCACCCTTTTTTGTGCTTGATACCCCTGGCCTTCCGGTTACCCGAGCCTGCTAAAGGCCTTGGCCAACCGCGTGGTCGCGAGGTCGAACCTCTCCGCGACCATTAATTAATTTTTTCTAATTTTATTCCGAAAAATGCTAGAAAAATTCCTAAAAATCCATAATAATACCAGAAAATTATTGGGTATTACAATCCTCCTCACCTTGTAAAAAGTTCATCCTCGAACTTAAAACAGCTCTGGATACCTTTGCCTCATGCTATCTTCTGATTCCCAAGTTGCCTCTTCATGCTTCTGATTCAACCATAAGACTTTCACTAGTGGTACCTCTTTGTTCCTCAGCTTCTTAAGTGCTCGATCTATTATCTGAATAGGTCGACTTTCATAACTGAGATCCTCCTGAACTTATACCATCTGTGGCTCAATCACTTGGTTGGCATCTGGGATGTGCTTCTTCAACATTGAGACATGGAACACATTGTGTATTGCTGACATCTCTGAAGGTAGCTCCAACTCATAAGCTACCTTGCCAACTCTTTTCGTCACTGGGTAGGGTCCTACGTATCGAGGACTTAGCTTGCCTTTCTTGCCAAATCTCATCATCCCCTTCATAGGAGCTACTTTGAGGAAAACTGTATCCCCAACTTCAAACTTTAACGGCCTACGGCGTACATCGGCGTAACTCTTCTGCCTACTCTGAGCAGTGTCTATCCTCTGGCGGATGCTCTTTATAGCTTCTGTGGTATCATCTATAAGATCAGTCTGTGACCCCATTTCCTTCTTCTCACTACCTTCATACCAACAGAGGGGAGATCTACACTTCCTACCATAAAGAGCTTCATAGGGTGCCATACCAATAGTGGCTTGGTAACTGTTGTTGTAGGCAAACTCAGCTAAACATAAATACTTGCACCAACTGCCCTTGAAGTCCAATGCACAAGCTCTGAGCATATCTTCTGGAACCTGATTCACTCTCTCTGTCTGTCCATCAGTCTGGGGATGGAAAGCTGTGCTGAATTTTAGTTTGGTGCCTAACGCTGTCTGTACGCACTCCCAAAAGTGTGAAGTGAAACGACCATCCCTATCAGAGATAATGGTCTTCGGGACTCCGTGTAGTCGGATCACTTCCTGCACATATAATTGGGCTAACTTTTCAATTGAGTAAGACACTCTGATTGCCAAAAAGTGGGCAGACTTGGTCAATCTGTCTACTATCACCCAAATAGCATCATAGCCATTAGTTGTCTTTGGTAAACCAACTATGAAATCCATGGCTATGTCTTCCCATTTCCACTCTGGAATCTGAATGGGCTGTAGGACACCTCCTGGTCTCTGGTGTTCTGCTTTAACTCTCTGACATGTCAGGCAGGTGCTGACATACTTAGCTATGTCTCTCTTCATCCCTGACCACCAAAATCTTCTTTTCAAATCCTGGTACATCTTAGTGGAACCAGGATGCATTGAGTAGGGAGTTCCATGGGCTTCTTCAAGAATCTTCTTTCTCAGCTCTTCATGATTGGGGACGCATAAACGGTCACCATAGTAGAGTATCCCACTGTCAGATACTCTAAACTCTTTACTCTCTCCTTCTTGCATCTCCTGCTTGATCCTTTGGATATCAGAATCCTCAGCTTGCTCTTTCTGTATCTCTTCAAGCAAAGTCGACTCTAGTGTCAATAGAGCTAGCTGCCCATCAATAATCTCCACTCCATAATCTACTATCTCCTTCTGTAATGGTGGTGCCAATGATGATAAGGACATCAAAGTGGCACAAGTCTTTCTACTCAGTGCATCTGCTACTCTATTTGCCTTACCAGGGTGGTAAAGAATCTCACAGTCATAGTCCTTCACTAACTCGAGCCACCTTCGCTGTCTCATATTGAGATCTTTCTGAGTGAAGAAATATTTCAGACTCTGGTGATCTGTATAAATCTTACACTGCACTCCATACAAGTAATGCCTCCATATCTTTAGAGCAAAGACTACAGCTGCCAACTCCAGATCATGAGTGGGGTAATTCTTTTCATAGTCCTTGAGTTGTCTGGAAGCATAAGCTATGACTTTGCCTTCTTGCATAAGGACTGCTCCAAGTCCTAGCTTTGATGCATCACTGTATATATCAAAGCTCTCATCACCTTCGAGTACTGTAAGGATAGGAGCGCTGGTCAGTCTCTTCTTCAACTCAAGGAAGCTCTACTCACAATCCTCAGTCCACTCATACTTCTTATTCTTTCTGGTAAGGGCTGTAAGTGGAGAAGCTATCTTTGAAAAGTCCTCTACAAACCTTCTGTAGTACCCTGCCAAACCCAGAAAACTTCTGATCTCACTGGCATTCTTTGGTCGACTCCAGTTACTAACTGCTTCAATCTTGGCTGGGTCTACTATAATACCTTCCTTGGAAATGATGTGGCCTAGGAAGGCCACATGGTCAAGCCAAAACTCACACTTTGAGAATTTGACGTACAACTCCTTCTGATGTAAGGTTTGCAATACCATCTTCAGGTGTTCGTCATGTTCTTCCTGAGTCTTTGAATACACTAGGATATCATCAATAAAGACAATGACGAACTTGTCCAGAAAATCCTTGAACACTCTATTCATTAGATCCATAAACGTCGCAGGGGCGTTTGTCACTCCAAAGGGCATGACCACAAACTCATAGTGCCCATATCTTGTACTGAAAGCAGTCCTTGGCACATCACTCTCCTTCACTCTGAGCTGATGGTAACCTGATCGCAGATCTATCTTGGAGAACACTGTGGCTCCCTTCAGCTGATCAAATAAATCATCTATCCTTGGCAAAGGATATCTGTTCTTGATGGTTACCTTATTCAAAGCTCGATAATCTATGCACATTCGCATAGATCCATCTTTCTTCTTGACGAACAGTACAGGAGCTCCCCAAGGTGAATGACTAGGGCGGATGAAACCCTTGTCAAGCAGCTCTTGCAATTGTTCTTGCAATTCTTTCAGTTCTGCTGGCGCCATACGATAAGGTGCCTTCGAAATTGGGTTGGTTCCTGGGGCCAACTCAATTTCAAACTCAATTTCTCGATTGGAAGGGAGTCCTGGTAACTCTTCAGGAAACATCTCAGGATAGTCACAGACTACCCTCACTTCTTCTCTCTTCAATCCTTCTCCTTGACTTGCATCCACTATATGAGCTAGAAAACCAGAGCACCCCTTCTCTAACATTCTCTGAGCTTGTAAGGTAGATAGGAACCTCTTTGTCTTTCTCCTTGGGTCTCCAATAAACTCAAATGAAGGTCTGCTTCTGGTGTGAACTTGACTTTTCTCTTGCGGCAGTCTATAGAAGCACTGTACTTGCTCAAGAAATCCATCCCTCAAATGACATCGTAATCCTTCATCTCAAGGACTACCAAGTCACTATAGAGCTCTCGGTTGGAAATCCAGATTGGTACTACCCTTAGCCTTTGAGTAGAGGCCATTACTTCCCCTGACGGTAAGGTTGTTAAAAATTTCTGACCCAAACTTTCTGGTGGGATCCCTAGCATTTTAGAGAAAAGCATGGATACAAAAGAATGGGTTGCTCCAGTATCGAATAACACAATAGCATATTGAGATGAGATGAGTATTCGACCTGTGACCATGTTAGGAGCATTTGCCACTTCTTCCTTGGTGACGGCGAAAACCCTGGCGTTGGTTGTGGCTGGTGGGGCTTCCATTCTTGCTTGACTGAAATAAGGTCCCTTCATAACTGGCTGCATCTGGTGTAACTAAGCAGGTCCACCTCCGTACTGAAGAAGCTGTGGTGGAGGCGGCTTGGCTTTAGGGCAAGCCTTGGCCAGGTGCCCTACTACTCCACAGATATAACATCCACCAACGCTTGACCTATTAGGGCAAGCCTTCATCATATGCCCCTCTGCTCCGCAAATATGGCATCCGCTCATGCCCTGACGACATGCTCCAGGATGTGTCTTCCCACACTTTGGGCAAGGAGGATACTTGAGTTGCTTGCTTGATGCGCCCCCTTTGTTGCCCTCAGAAGGCTTCTGATCCCACTGCTTCCTCTTGCCTGAATTTTCTTTCCAATTCTGTTGGTTCTGAGGATTCCCTTGGGGCTTCTGGGCTGCTGCCTGTTGTTGTTGAACACGTGTGACCTTTATACTATTTAAGTAGTGCTCAGTGATCAAAGCACTACTTACTAGTTCTTCTGAAGTCTGGGGTCTATTTCCACTGCCGGCCACATTCAGAGCTATCTGAGGCCTCAGCATCTTGAGCATTAGCCTGACCCTTTCCTTTTCAGTACTGACTAACTCCGGGCACAAGCGAGCTAGTCGATTGAACTTCTTCACTGCTTCATCCACAGTTAGATCTCCTTGACGGAACTCAGTGAATTCATCATAGTGCTTGTTTGTCACTTTCATGTGAAAGTACTCTTCCAGAAATTCTGCTTCAAAGTCGGCCCAGGTCATCTGATTCACATTCCTCTTAGCTTTCACTCTTTCCCACCACATCCTAGCATCTCCAGTAAGGCAGAAGGATGTGCACTTTATCTTCTCCACCTCGGGCCAGTCCAGTAACTCCATTATACTTTCTACCGTTTTGAACCATGCCTGAGCATCCCATGGTTCACTTGTGCCAGAAAAATTCTTGGGCTTCAGTCTCTGCCACTGGATCAGATATGCTTCCTGTCTCACTTCTCTTGTCAGAGGTACTGGGGAAGTCTCTGTCACCGCTGGTGCCACTACTTGTGCCACTGGCGCCACTGGCGTGGCAGCAGGAGTGGCCTGCTGATTAGCCATCAAGGCAGCAATAACTTGCTGCTGCTCAGCAAGTTGCCTCTGAAGCTGGGCCACCACTCCTTGAAGATCTGTGGGTGGTACTGACTCAGTTGACTCCTGTTCTCTAGGAGCTTGCTCCTCGTTGCGGACAATTCTGGGACGTCCTCTTGCCATCTCTCTTGCTCTATGGTGTACAGAAAATAAATAAGAAATAAATGCTCATTATCTCTTACTAACTTACTTCACTATCTCTATGCATACATTAGCATATAATAATAATACTCACATACTTTTCAATCATCATGCACTTATTGATACTAGCAGTCAATAATAAAAGCATATAAAACTACAATACATGAACTTCTTACTTGGCAGGCGGCAGGATTGATGCTTGATGTCAGTGTGGCGGAAAGGTGGAAACTTTGCTCTGATACCACTCTGTGACGACCCGACTTCTCTACCCTATACTTAAGCCGGATCTTCGCTCTTTACTACCTTTACCTTTACTCACTTAACCTTAACCTTTGACTTCACCAATCAAAAAATTGCTAAAGACATACACAAATCATATACTTTCAAGACATACAAGGACATAAGGCTGAAAACCATTTCCAAAGATCCACGAATCATATACCTTCAAGACATACAAAGACATAACTCCATTTCTATACTCTGTACTAGTTTTATAAACATCATAGCAATTTGAAACAAATCTAATGACTTGAAATTAGAATCTTTACGGAATTTAACAAAACTACCAAACCATAGGAAATCATGCTAAAGATTTTTTTATCAACTTTTGACTCTATGCGGAAGTTAAACACAATGTTCACATTTTACCAATCAAAGTATTAAACTCCAAGTTTCTAAACTTCAGAATCAAAATATTAAATATCTAAGCCTTAACCCAACGGATCTCTTCCACGGTTCCACCGCCACTGAGCATCAATGCAAGTCCTGGTCACCACCATAACTTATACTTTTTCTTTACCTTTATCTGCAATAGGAGGAAATGCAACTAATAAGCAAAATGCTTAGTAAGTAAATCCTAAACTCACAAATCCATGCTATCAACAATAAACATGTTCATTTCAAAAAAATGCTTACTTCCAAAATACATGCACATGGGAAAACTTTCATATTCTGATCATGCTCAATTATTTTGAAAACATTACTTGCATAAAACATTTGCAAACTTAACATGCTCATACATTAAAACACTCACTTCCTTACTCTTACTCCTTATCATGCTTGCAAAGTATCAATGTGAACTTATTGAAATAAAGACATGTACTCAAAGCTAAAACACTTGTAAATACTTATATACTTGAAAATAATATTCAACTTTCTTTAGGCTTTGACATTGTACCATGGTATCAATGTACCAATTGCGCGCTTCTCTAATAGGTTGTGGGGTAGCTAGCCACCACACCCTATTAGAGCTTCTTTCTAACTTTCGGTGGGTCTTCTATTTGCCCGGTACATGTCACTTTCTGAAAATAAAATACTTTCTTACTTACAGTACTTATACTTATCAACTATCTTACTTTTGCATAAATTTTGCACTTAAAACCCTTTACCTTTCTTACTTGGGACTTTCATCGAGCACCTTGCATGCCCTTAATCCCGACCTCATTTTTGGGACTTTTCACAAATTAAATCTTATCATGCTTAACTTACATACACCAAATCTAAACCAATTAAATTTCTATCATGAGAAAACATGCATCTTTAAGAACTTAAAACACACGATAACCATAATCTTAACGCATGCATCATAAAACATGGTTCCACAACAAGATTTTACATACGAAAACTACTCCTATTGCAGGTGAGTGATCTACTTACCCTTATCTTGAAGAAAACTCACTAAATCGAGGTATAAACCTAGCGTAGAACTCCTCTCTTCTTCCTTGTGAGAAACCTCCACTCTTTGGCCCTAGGGAGAAACCCTAGATTCTCTCTACTCAAGGGGAAAGAGAAGAAGAAGAAGAACTCCTTGGCTTCATCTGTTTTCGCAGCCCCTCCCTCGCCCTCTTCTCGCACGCAGCCGCCAACAAGCCCTAATCCCCTTACGTGACTTAAGCGAGGTTAATATATCTCTTAATGAAAAGGCCTAACTACCCTATAACATTATTTCTCTCCACCCTTTTTTGTGCTTGATACCCCTGGCCTTCCGGTTAGCCGAGCCTGCTAAAGGCCTTGGCCAGCCGCGTGGTCGCGAGGTCGAACCTCTCCGTGACCATTAATTAATTTTTTCTAATTTTATTCCGAAAAATGCTAGAAAAATTCCTAAAAATCCATAATAATACCAGAAAATTATTGGGTATTACATACATTACCTAAGGGTCTTTGGGTGCAAAGTCCACATCTTGAACACCAAAGACTACCTAGGTAAATTTCAGTTTAAGTCAACCGAAGGAGTTTTCCTAGGATATTCAACAACCAGTAGGGCCTATAGGGTTTACAATAAACAAACCAATAAAATTGAAGAAACAACTAACTTAATCTTTGATGAGGAAACTAATCCAAAATCTGATAACCAAAACCTGAACCAATCAAATATTGATCAGGAAGAAAATGAACAAACAATTGAACCATCAATTGAACCACTAGTTGAACCTCTAAATGAACTAACTTTTGAACCAACTACTGCGTCAACTGAACCAATAATTGAACCAACCCAAGTAGTTGAACGAAACACTGAACCAAACCGTCCAGCCGAACCTGAGGCTGAACCAAGTTCTAGGAGAATTAAGAAACCTAGACCCAGTCACCCGTCTGATCAAATTGTGGGTGATCCAACCTTAGGAGTCAGAACTAGGTCTTCCTATAGAAATCTTAGTCAAATAGCACTAATTTCAAAAATTGAACCTAATACTATAGAGGATGCCCTACCTGATCCTGATTGGATCATAGCTATGCAAGAGGAGTTAGCTCAATTTGAAAGAAACCAAGTCTGGGAACTAGTACCTAAACTTGAGGGCAAGTCTATTATAGATACTAAGTGAGTATTTAGGAACAAACTAAATGACCAAGGGGAAATAGTTAAAAATAAAGCCCGCTTAGTAGCTAAAGGGTTCAGTCAAGTCGAAGGATTAGACTATGATGAAACATATGCCCCAGTAGCCAGACTTGAGTCAATTAGAATGTTGTTAGCATTTGCAGCTCATAGAGGGTTCAAGCTATACCAAATTGACGTTAAGTCATCCTTTTTAAATGGGTTCATCAAAGAAGAAGCCTATGTAGGACAACCCCCAGGATTTGAGGACCTAGAAAAACCTGACTACGTTTTCAAACTTAAAAAAGCACTTTATGGGTTAAAACAAGCACCTAGGGCATGGTATGAACGTCTATAAACTTACCTTATTTCTAAGGAATTTAACTAAGGGCAAATTGACTCCACCCTTTTTGTTAAAACCTTAGAAAAAGACATTTTCATTGCCCAAATCTATGTTGACGACATAATTTTCGGATCCACCAACTCAAACTTTTTAAAGGAATTTGTAAAAATAATGGAGAATGAATTTGAAATAAGCTTAGTTGGTGAGCTTAATTTCTTCTTAGGACTGCAAATTAAGCAAACTAGGGATGATAATTATGTTCACCAATCCAAATATGCTAAGGAGTTAATAAAGAAATTTAAAATGGATAACTCCAAAAGCATAAGTACCCCTATGGCCACAAATGTCAAAATTGATAGTGACCCTGAAGGTAAACCTGTAAATCTTAAGTTATACCGAAGTATGATTGGAAGTCTACTTTACCTTACAGCTAACAGACCTGATATCCTATTCTCTGTAGGAATGTGTACTAGGTACCAAACTTGTGCTAAGGAATCCCACTTAGCAGCCCTAAAAAGAGTACTTAGGTACATTAAAGGCACCCTAAATGTAGGGATTTGGTATCCTACGACTTCTACCTTTGAACTGTCAGGATATTCTGATTCTGACTATGCTGGATGCAAATTAGATAGAAAAAGTACCAGTGGAAGTTGCCAACTTTTAGGAAATAGTCTAGTCAGCTGGTGCAGTAGAAAGCAACACTGCGTAGCCCTATCTACAACCGAAGCAGAATATGTTGCTTTGGGAGAGTGTGTGGCACAACTCTTATGGATAATGCACACTCTTAAGGACTTCTAGCTTGACTATATCCAAACCCAAGTTTTCATTGATAACATAAGCTCAATCAATCTAACTAAAAATCCAATTCAACACTCAAGAACAAAGCATATAGAAGTTAAACATCATTTTGTAAGGGATCATGTGGCTAGGGGTGAAATAGTGTAACGCCCCAAAATTCCCATTTTTAGTTCTTAAAGTCCTTAGAATTATTTAGAAATGGTTTAGAAATATTCTAGATATTTTTAGGAATTTGTAGAGTATTTTTATGGAATTTTCCGAGTCCGTTTGATATTTTTGGAAAAAGAAAAAGAAAAAGGAAAAAGGAGAAATTGGAAAAAACCATTAAGTGCAGCCGGTGGATCGAAGCCGCGACCTTCCCGAAACCAGAAACGCGCGCGACCGGCTGGGCTGGGGGTATCAAGCACAACAAGGGACGGAGAGAAGGTTATTTAAGGAATTGTTAGTTTAATCTGCCTTAAGTATAAATAGATAGTTAAAGAGAGAAATTTTATTTCTCTCCTCTCCAAACCCTCACGCCGACCACCTCTCCTCTTGGGTGACGCCGACCACCATCAAGGCCAAGGAGGGCCGGCCAAGACTCTTCTCCAAGAGATAATCCTATATTCGGGATCCCCGCGACGAGAGGAACGCGTAGACGTGAAGAATTCTCTGAGATCTCAAGTTTCTTCCGAGTCCTAGACGTCAATCTTGGTTGTAAGTCCAAGATATCAATGTAAGTACTGCTCACCTGCAGTAAGAGGCGGTTTTTCCGCGAGAATTTCCTTTAAAAGTTTTTAAAAGAGATATTTCCTTTTGTTTGAGTTTTTGCATGTGATATTAGTTCATTATATGCTTATATATGTTGATTAATACCCTATGTGAGTTTAGGGTCCAAGAAAAGCTATGAGAAAAGAAAAGAAAAGATAAAGATAAGAAAAGAAAAGGCCAAGGCCTTAAGAAATCCCCAAAAGTCAAGACTTATGGATTTTTAGCACGCAAGGTGCTCCAGAAAATGCCAAGGCATTTACAGATAAGAAAGAAAAGAAAGAAAAGCTATTTTATTTTATAAGGCCAGTACCCGGCGTCCAAGGGCGTCGTTAAAGAAATCCAGGTGTCCAATTCCAAGGTCTTGGCCCTGGTAGACCAAGGTCTGCTCTATTAGGATTGGTGGCTCGCTACCCCAACCTTTTAGGGAACGCGCATCAGATGGTACTTACGTCTTCAGTGGATCCAAGTGATTATTATATTCAAGTATATGCTTTAGCAAAGTTTTCTAAAGTTTCAGAAAGTTTTCAAAAGTTAAAGAATAGCTGAAGTTTCTAGTTGAGCCAAGAAAAGTAAATTGAGATTATTTATTGCTTGAGTATGCATGTTTTGAGTTATACATGTTTGTAGTTTTCTTTCAAGCATATTAGTATCTCATATGATGTTCAGTTTGATCTAGAAGCATGTTTGCATATTTCGAGTTTTTGTGAGCTAGATAGTACTTACTAAGCTTTATGCTTATAGATGCATTTCCTCTTATTGCAGATAAAGGTAAAGGCAAGCAATTCTGAAGGAAGACGACGAGGCGGTGCTGAGTAGAGTGTGTGTGGTGGCTGATTATGGAGACATCTTTGAGACGAGACAATTTAGTTATTTGAATTGCAATGTTTAAGTTTATTCAAATTTTAAGTTCTTGCTTTATGGAGATTATAGAGTATTTGAGTTTTGGATAGTTTTACATGCTCAATTTCCTAGAGTAAAGATTCCATGTCATTTCATTTAGCTTATATATTCTTATGTTTGCATTGGATAAGTAGAAATGTGAGTAGTTGAGAATATTGATACTTTGTTGGAGAAATAGATGTTTGTGCCAAGATAGTATTAGTTTCCCTTTGAATCAAGTTTTTATTGCTTAAAAATGTTTAGAAAAGTTGCAATCACATTTCATAATGCTTTAGCAAGGTCGTAGAACATGTATTTGGTGTTATGAATGCATAGGAGTCAAGATTGATACAAACTCTATTGTTTAAGTTCATATAAACTTGTTTAGTTTATCTTCTTCCATAAAAGTCCTAAATTCAAGTTATGGATTCGTTTGATTGGCTAAATTGTTTAGGAAACGGACATAGAGTATAGAAGTGGTGTCATAGTTTGATATGGCTCGAAACTGAATGAATGGTGGGCTTAAGAAGCAAGAGCCGAAACCTGTAATTCTGATTACAGGCGTACCAGTCGACTGCCACGTCACCAGTCGACTGGTACCCGACAGTTCAGTTGGGTGAGGCAGGTTTCAAAGTGTACCATTCGCGAGCTTTTGAGAAAGGAAGTGTGATATGTTATTATGCATGATTGCTTAAGTTAGAATATAATTGTTAGATGAATTTAAAAGTTAAAAAAAAAAAGATTTCCGCATTTGTAGTCATGTATCAAAAGTAGAGAAGTAGAGAAATGTAATGATCCGTCTAAGGCAGTAAGAAGGCGGGTCGCTACAAATAGTCCTTATGCATATGGACTCAATGTCAAACTTAGCTGATATCTTTACCAAACCCTTACCTGAGTCTGAGTTTAGCTCACTAAGAAGGCAATTAGGGTTATGCTTAGTAGAATAGGACTGCTCTACATGTTTGACTTTTCAAAAATTATTTTATTTCTTATCTGTTAATTAATATGTTTTGAGAAATCATTTTTTTGTCTTGAAATTTAAAATGATTTTCTGACTTAGTTTTTTTCAAAAACTTACCCCCTTCAAAACTAGGGCTTTTTCGCAAATGGACTTAGCTTAGGCCCTAACCCTAGAACTGCATGCACCTATAGATCTAGAAGCCAGCATCTCACAAGCACCTTAGGGTACTTTTGATTGATAACCTAGACTGGGTTGAGATGCTTAGGTCTATATCTTGATTTAAGATGCTTTAAGTCAGTGCATCTGCAGTAATTGGGCAATAAATACAAATTGAACAACAATCAACTTAAGTGTCAAGCTTAGAAAATCTAACTTGATCAGATCACTTAACTTGACTAACCCTAGCGAAAGCTACTATTTATGACAGTTAGTAAGTAGCTAACTGAGTTAGACAGGACCCGAACAAGAACGATTTAATTTGGTTTGGTCCAGTTTATGCTTATTAGAGTTGGTTCAATACAGAACTTAATTTTTTGCTACTATAATTAGTTGTTTTTATATATGGCAAAGGGGAGGGAAAGGAAAGGAGAAAAGAAATTTTTTCAAAACTTTTATCTCCTTTTCAAAAGGTAAAGTAAATAACGAAAATGCTTTAAAATGTTTTTCAAATCTAAGCATTTCATTAAACTTTTCTAAGTATGAAACACTTGAGAAAACTTTTCGAAGTATGAAAATCATTTTGAAAATTTTTTTCTTCTAAGTATGAAAGACTTGAAAAAACCTTTCGAAGTATGAAAATCGTTTTGAAAATTTTTCTAAGTATGAAAGACTTCAAAAACTTTTTGGGAAAATTTTCTTGCGAAAACTTTTTGAAAAATTTTCTAAGTGTGAGGAAAATATTGTTTGAAATATTTCTAAGTACTGAAAGCTTGAAAATTTTTTTTAAGCACTAAGTCAAATCTAAAGCACTTAGAAAGTTTACAAAACCCCACTTATCTTTGAAAAACTCAGGGGGAGAATATTCGGTTCAGGGGGAGAAAACTGAGTAGTGTTTTCGAATTCTTTGCTTGTTTTTAACTTAACTTTTTGAACCATGTTGCATTAATCAAAATGGGGGAGATTGTTGGTGCAGGAAGCACCTAAGTCAAACTTGGGTTTTGATAATGGCAAAGGGTTCAGAAGTTAAGATGTTAATGTGATCTAACAAGTTTACTAAGTGTGCAGGAAAAGTCCTAGGCACACTAGGAAAAGAAGTCCTGGTCGAGGACCGGGCAAAAAGTCCTGGCAAAGGGCTGGGCAAGAAGACCTGACTGGAAGTTGGGTAAAAATGTCCTGGTCGAGGACTGGGCAAGAAGCCCTGGCAAAGGGCTGGGTACCGAAGACCTGACCGAAAGTTGGGCAAGAAGTCCTGGTCGTAGACTGGGCACGAAGACCTGATTGGGAGGATTGGGCAAAAGTCCAACTGGAGGAGCCGGTTGGCAAAAGGTAAACTCTCCTGAGAGGAGTAGGTGAGGACGCGTTCCCCGTGCGAGGGAACAGTAGGCATCGGTTCGACCTAGGGTTCCATTTGGGAGACCCAAAGTCAGAACCAAGACAGCTTAGGCTATAAATAATGGCTAACATGTTTGCTTCTTTTTGTTTTGGAACTAACCTTGGTTGCAGGGATCGAAGGAATGGATTTCTGCAGCTGAGGCGCCTCAATGGGGCTAGGTGCCCGGATGGATACGGGCGCCCAGTGGAAGGGTAAATTGAAGCAAACTGCCACGACGCCTCTGGACCAAAGCAGCTCGGCGCCCGGGACCATACGGGCGCCCCCATCAGCTCAGGTGCCCCTGTGAAGAGGATAAGCGCTGACCGAGCCTGCGGATAAGAGTTCGCGCAGGAGAGGCCACGTTTAGGCGCCCCTATCGACACAGGCGCCCCTATGGGTGCTATAAAAGGGGGTTCACCCCCAAGGCTTCACATAACTTCGCTCAAAACGCTCCAAGTACTTTCGTTCAAACGCTATGCTCCGACAAGCTCCGACAAGCTCCGACTTCGAGATTCCAGCGCTGCCGCCGACCCTCTGCTCCGAACTTTGATCCACCTCGGGCGTCGGTAAATTTAAATTATGAAAAGTGTTGCAAATTTAATTTTCAGTTCTATATCTGTACTCAATTTGTAAAAGACTTTTTGACGACTATAGAATTTCCCAACGTAAATGGTCAAGGACCGTGGGCCTTGGAGTAGGAGCCGACCGCGACTCCTAACCAAGTAAAATCAACTTGTGTTCGCGATTGTTCTGTTATTTTCCACTGCGTAACTGCTCTGTTTTTCGAAAAATTTGATATCGATATTTACCCCCCCCCTCTATCGATTTTCTCCGATCCAACAAGAACTTTGCTTTTCTTCAAAATTCAAAGGAAAGCAGTTAAATTCGAATGGGATGATCGATACAAGAAGACTTTTATAGATTTAAAAGCATACCTTTATGAACTCCCCATCCTATACAAGCTGCTAGAGGAGAAATGTTGTTTGTCTACTTGTCTGCAGCTGAACAAGCTGTAGGGTTTGCACTTATTCACGAAGAAGGTAATACTTAGTATCCCATCTATTTCTTCGGGCACCTCATGAAAGAGGCAGATACTCGGTACACTACCGTAGAGAAGTTGACATATACCTTAGTATTGATGGCACGAAGGTTGAAACCATATTTTTTTGTCACATCCCATCGTGGTGCTTACTAACAGTCCACTCGGGCGCATCCTCACAAATTCGGAGGCCTCGGGGCGATTAATCCAGTGGACTACAAAGTTGAGTGAGTATGAAATTGAGTACCATCCCTGAATAACTATCAAAGCTCAAGCTCTAGCTGACTTTATGCTCGAAGCTGCCCTAGGACTTGAAGCTGATGAAGTATCAAAGATTTATGTTGATGGTTCATCCAACAACAAGTATAGTGTAGGTACGGCTTGGCGATTTCTAAGACAACCATGTGGTCGTATCTGAGAGACCTCTCTACGGCTACGGATTAAAAAATTAATCCGAATAAAGACCTGTCCCTCTAACGACCGACTCGTCATCGTGTTAATTAATCCAAGCTACAACTTAGCCGAAACCGAGGTTAAGGCCTTGTAACTTTCCGGATTAATTAACCGCGGAAAAGACGACGATTTGAATCACTAGCTTTTGTGTCTATCTTCGGGGTCCAGTTAGCAAATTATTAACTATGATATCAAATCAAAATAATAAACTAACTTACATAAAATTGTTGGGATCTTTAGGCGACATAAACACAAAACGCAGCAGAAACAAGATCCCTCGAGCGATCCATGCAAAAGAAAAACTCGTATGAAATCATCTATTTAATAGATCTATCTAAAGCGTATACCTTTGGAGCGTGCCCTTACATTTATCCTGCTCGTCCAAGCGCCGCCAGATCTCTTGCACGTTCAAGTGTCCGTGCCTCTATTCGTATCCACACGAACACGATATCTCTACTTCGGAGAAGAACTACCTTAGTTGTGCTAGCAACCTGAGGTAGTTCACAAAACACCAAGAACCCAAGATGTGGGTTTCGGCCAAGATGGAGAAGAGAAGGAAGAGGGGAAAGAAAATGACAAGTTGTCATCCAAATGACAAGGGAAAAACTCTTTTATACTCATATCATGAGGAGTTTTTGCCTTTTAAACTTCCCTTCATTAAACATTTTAATGTAACTTTCTAACTTTTCATGTAACACTCTAATGGTGAGAAACTCTCCATCTTTCTCTCTTATTAATTCATTAAACATTTTAATGAATTAATATTTCATCCAAATGTGGTTGAGTCTAATCTAAATGAGTTTAACTCAAATTAGATCTCAATCCATAATCCAATTGGATTCACTTGAGTCTAACTCAATTAATCCAATTCCAATTAAATCTTAGCCAAATCAAGATCAATTAATCTCCAAAGCATCGTATCCTTAGTGTGTGACCCAATAGGCTCTCGTAACGTTGGCAATGTGTCTAAACCAATTTAGACACAAAAGCAATGAGCGGCATCTAGCAATGCATCAATGCTACCCAAGTAACAAGAAAGTCGAGATCCGACTTAACCTCTGTGACTATGGTAATGTATGACCTTGTCCTTCTATCCTTGATATCTAGATTGACCAATGAGGCATAGACCGTGTCATCCTCAATCAATCTTGTGTTTCTTGATCCCCGAGTAGACTCACTCAAATAAATGAACTCAATATCTCATATTGACTCATTTGAGCATGACCATGCGTTTTAGCAGTCCTACTCGATCAAGGGGCCCACAGATATCACTCCCGTCATATGGGAGGGATAGATCCTATCTATATCACTCACATCCCTCCGCATAATTCATTACATACCCAGTGATCGCCTTTATAGACCACCCTGTTATGGGTGACGTTTGATGATACCAAAGTACATAACTCCTTATGTAGGGAACCGTAGTGAATTCAGGTCTAAGGACTATTCATGCTAATAGTCACATGAGAAAGTTTATGACACTCATATGACAATCTATGAAACTTTCTCATGGTGGGTCATTCAGTACACATTCTCCAATGTATACCTATGTGTCAACTTGATATCACATATCTATGACTTGTGAGCTCAAGTCATCAGTTGACCTACATGCTAGTCTCCATGTATTAATATTGTCCTTGAATATTAATACTTGACTAGGAATGGTTTAGAGTAGTGTTCTCTACATTATCTCACTATCGATTCAACCAATCGATATAATGTAGATAAGAACCTACTACCCAAGGATATTATTATACTTAGTTATTTGACACAAATACAAAGTAAGTATAATAACCAAACATGCCTTTATTAATGATAGAATATGATGTTGGTACAGAATGCACCTAAGTCAAACCTGTGTTTTGATAATGGCAACATAGGTCAAAAGTTAAGTCCTTCTTGTTATCTAACAAGTTAACCAAGTGTGCAGTGCAAGCCCTAGCAAAGGACCGCTAGGCACTGGCGAAGGAATGCTAGAGTTAAAAGCCCTAGCGAAGGACTGCTAGGCACCAGGCGAAGGACAGTCTGGAACTGAAGACCTAGCGAAGGACTGCTAGGCACCGGGCGAAGGGTAGCTCGACATCCAAGCCCTGACAAAGGACCGTCAGGCAAAAGTTCAACCAAAGGAGCGGTTGGCAACAGGTAAATTCTCCCGAGAGGAGTAGGTGAGGACGCGTTCCCCGTCGAGGGAACAGTAGGCGTCGGTTCGACCTAGGACTCCATTTTGGAGACCAAAGTCAAAACCAAGATAGCTAAGGCTGTATAAATTAATGCTTTATCTTGTTTTCAGACTAACCCTGGATGCAGGACCAAAGGAACGTGTGTCTGCAGCTCAGAGAGCCTCAAAGGAGTGAGGCAGTAGCTGAATAGGGCGCCCTGAGTGTCTAGGGCGCCTCCACGGTGAACAAGAAACAAGTAAGGCAAAAAGGAGTTCGGCTAACCACTGGCCGGGGCGCCCTCTGCATCCTGGGCGCCCTCAGCAGCCAGGGCGCCCTCAGGAGCCAAGGCGCTTCGCGCCAATGCCAGCGAGGCCGATCAAAGCTATCCAGCCGAGAAGACTGGGTCAACCAGGGCGCCCTCAGCGACCAGGGCGCCCCAGTGGTCAAACCTCATCCCTATTCAGATGGGATAAAGCTTGACCGAGCGGAGTGCGGATCGGGTGACACCTGGCAGGGCGCCCCCGACGTCCAGGGCGCCCTAGGGGCTATAAATAGCACCCCCTCGACCCCAAGCAACACATCAACTTCGCTCCAAAGCTTCCACGCTCTTCTACGCTCGTGCCTTGCTCCAGAAACACCCCACCTCGAGCCGACGACGTCCCTCTGCCCGAAAAGAGTCGATACACTCCGGACGTCGGTAACGAAGAGCTTAATAGTTTATTATTATTTTATTGCACTTTCTTTGTAATTGAAATTATTGTAACCTCTTTGCGCGAATATAGAATTGCCCAAAGTAAACGGTCAACGACCGTGGGCCTTGGAGTAGGAGTCGACACAGGCTCCGAACCAAGTAAAAATCACTGTGTCTTTTTGCTGAGTCTCATATTTTTGTTTCCGCTGTGCACTTACTCTTAGTTTTCCGAAAAAGAACGATTTCCGATATTCACCCCTCCTCTATCGGCTTTCACGATCCAACAAGTGGTATCAGAGCGGGGTTTTCAAACTTGGTGCAACCACCAGTTTGAATTTTTTTTTTTCGGATTTTTTTCTAATTTAATTTTTTTTCTTAATTATCTTAATCCAGCACTGCTAATCCAAGACCAAGTCTTGGCAATTTTTTTAGCTTTCTTTTTCAGTCTAAATGGCCATGCAAGAGGGATTCAGCACCGCAAGACCTCCACTCTTCAGTGGAGAAGACTTTTCCTACTGGAAAAGCCGCATGGAGGTCCACCTGAAAACTCAGGTGGATATGTGGATCATTATCCAGTCCGGTCTGGAGATCCCCCGAAACGCTGATGGACTTCCTCAGAACTACTCCGAATGGGACAACTCCCTTAAACGCAAGATAGAAGCCGACGCAAAAGCGACGCAAACCCTAAAATGCGGGCTGACAAAGGAAGAGCTGAACCGCGTGGGCCCCTTCAATAGTGCAAAAGAGCTATGGACAAAACTGATCGAGCTGCACGAAGGGACTTCGGATACTCGGATCAGCAAGCGGGATTTGCTACTAAACAAATTATACACTATCAAGATGGCGGACAACGAATCAGCAGCCCAACTCCACGCACGGATCCAAGAGGTAATGAACGGTCTTCATACAATAGGTCACAAGGTTGAAAACCGTGACCTAATAAGGTATACTCTAAACGCCTTCCCTAGAAACACCTTGTGGGCATCTATGGTAGATGCATACAAGGTCTCTAGAGATCTCTCTAAAATAAAACTAGATGAATTATTTTCTGAACTAGAACTGCACGAACAGACTAACACCAATTCGGTCGAAAAAGGTATCGCTTTCATTGCAGGTAAAAACTTGAAGACAACGAAGAAGAAAACTGAACTTGAACCCGAGTCTGACACAGACTCAGAAGATGAAGAAGGAGATCAAACTAAACTGGTCCGGCTCGCTCGAAGCTACTACAAGGAGCTGAAGAATCGAACCAACAAACGAAAAACCGGAAGAAAGGACGAACCAACTAAACCAGCAAACAAGCCCAATGTAACCTGCTACGAGTGCAAGAAAAAGGGTCACTACAAGTCAGAGTGCCCTAACCTAAAGGAGACGAAGAAGCCAAGAAGAAAGAAGGCACTACAAGCAACCTGGGACGAGTCTTCCTCAGAAGAAGAAGAAGAGGCACCCCAGTCCAACCTCCTAGCTCTGACCGCCTCAGATAAAGTCGAGACAGAGTCAGAATCAGAACAAGAGGACGGCGAGCTGACCTTCACAGAGGACGGAGAAATTAAGGTAACTGGTTTTAATAGATTACAGTTAACTGAATTGATTTCTTTTCTTTCTCGTGATTTGGCAAAAGCCAAACTCCG
>JAGFNQ010003707.1:0-90737 GCA_024364735.1 Boesenbergia rotunda | reverse complement strand
AAAAGATAGGAAATTAACCACCAAAGTAACGGAATCAAAATTCCGGGAAGAGAGGAGTTGTGATCCGCTTCTTCTTCTACTTGGTTGGCTTCTCCTTTCTTCTTGTTGACTCACGGCAACCTCAAGGGAGGTTGAGGTTTGCGTCGGCCCTAGCTTGGACAAGGGCCGCCGGCCCTAGCTTGGAAGATGGGCGCCGGCCCTAAGCTTGGGAGAAGGGAAGAAGAGAATAAGAGAGAGAGAGAGAGAGAGCTTATAATCTCTTGATATTCGATTGGAATTAAGGGCTTACCTTTGGTTCCTTTATATAGTAGCATCTCCCTTGCCAAGTCTCCCTCTTAACGGAATTAACGGAATTAGTTATCATAAGAAATTTATCCTATAAATTCTCTTATGAATTATTCCGTTTAAACCAAGTTTTATTATAACTAACTTTATAATAAAACTAATTAATCTCTCCTTTTATTATGGAATAAATTTTATAAGAAATTTATAAACTTTCTTATTATGGAAAAATCAATTCATAATTGATTTTATAAAATTAAAATAAACCATTCCATGGATCATTTTAATTTCCATAAAAAGAATAAATTTCTATAAATTTATTTATATAAATTTCTTTACACAAATTTATTTATCCATAATTTATAAAACAAATCGCACTAGATTTATTTTATTAATTAAACCAATTAAATTGGTTTCTTCCCCTTCTTGTGGCCGGCCAACCCAAGGGGTTTGGCACCCTCTTTGGCCGGCCAAACCAAGCTGAACCGATCGCGAATTAAACTCATTTAATTCGCCCAATAAGCCTTCAAAAGACTTAGCCATTTTTAGCTTCCATTGCGCCTCTGATAAATTCAGATTCGACTTATTTCTCTTGATAAGAAAATCTAATTTTTAACTCATTTTAAATCTCTCGGATTACTCGTAGTGCGTGTGACTAAATAGGCTTTCGATTTATGTTGGCCGTCTATAATCATGACCCCCAATTAATCGAAAGATCAACGGTTGACCTCAGAAGTAATTCTGAAACCCTTCAGCAGCTCTAATGAATCGTGCCCCATTCCCTTCACCATCTTATACCCACTTGGTTCAGGACATGGTCTGTTTGTGTCAGTCCCCACTAGACTGACTACGTCACACCTAGCCCAAGTAGTATCTTTCGCGTCCTTTGGATTTCTAATAACTCTCATGTCTTTTAGAGACTCGCACTCTAAACATGATATGCTCTGGCCAGAGGCTTCGAGTAACAATCCGACGATAGGCCTGGGTATACATCTCCTCGCAAGGAGTGGTGAATCCTTTGTAGGTTGTTCAAACATCTTTGGGCACTTCGGCTTATACCCAATCATCCTGGGTCCACACCTCCTTGGAGATGCTTGCTTAAGATGTTAAAGTATAAGTCTCCATGACCAAGATGACTTGAACACCGCAAGTCAAAGGAACATCGCACTTAAGCCGCAGTAAGAATTTCATTGACATTTCTATATATAGATTCTATATGAAGTTTTACAGCTAGTCACTCCAATGAACTAGTTCCCTTAACTAGCATCCATGTTTATCTCCGGACATCCCAATGTCACCAGCCAGTGAGAATCAGTTGATTAGAGAATAACCCATGCTAGTCTCAACAGAATTGATAGTGTCCGTATTTATCAATTCATCGACTAGGGATATTTTCAATACTTCACATTTGCACATTTAGAGATAATCACTAGTTGTGATCCCATCACAAATTCTCTTATGCTGTGAGTTGTATTGCGGACATTCAGTAGATGAGTTTAAGATCCCAATCAAATACACAAGCATGTATACTCAAATAGTGAATTATCATTTATTAAAATAAATGTTTTACAATCATAAGGCGATTGCCTTAGGACACTTCTCTCATATCACTAACAAACTCCCACTTGGCCTAATGCCAATCGCTACGGTATCCAATACCACAGGCTCTAACATGACCCTCAAACTTGCTCTGAGGTAAGGCCTTAGTTAAAGGATCCGCTAAATTCCTTTCAGTGGGAATTTTCTCAATTTGTATGTCATTCCTACTTATAATCTCTCTGATCAGATGATAGCGGCGAAGCACGTGTTTGGATCGCTGATGAGACCTTGGTTCCTTTGCTTGTGCAATAGCTCCATTGTTGTCGCAGTAAACCGGCACTGCTTCATCAATGGTTGGAACCACACCAAGTTCGGAGACGAACTTCTTGATCCAGACTGCTTCCTTTGCTGCTTCCGAAGCTGCGATATATTCTGCTTCCGTGGTAGAATCCGCTACGGTGTCTTGTTTGGAACTCTTCCAACTTATTGCGCCTCCATTCAAAGTAAATACGTATCCAGACTGAGATTTGGAGTCATCCTTATCTGTCTGGAAACTGGCATCTGTATACCCACGTATTACCATATCTCCTTCTCCATATATTAGGAACACATCCTTAGTTCTTCTTAAGTACTTAAGGATTGTCTTAACAGCCGCCCAATGATCCATTCCTGGATCCGACTGGTATCTGCTTGTGACGCTCAAAGCATACGATACATCGGGCCTAGTACATAACATAGCATACATGATAGATCCTATCGCGGATGCATAGGGAATCTTATTCATGCAAATCCTCTCGTCTTCTGTGCGCGGACACATAGACTTTGAAAGGATGATCCCATGCCTGATGGGAAGGTAACCTTTCTTGGATTCCGACATGCTAAACCTATTTAGCACTCAGTCTATATATGTAGACTGCGAAAGACCAAGCAACCGTTTTGATCTATCTCTATAGATTCTATTCCCAAGGATATAGGTTGCTTCTCCCAGGTCTTTCATGGAGAAAGTTTTGGACAACCAAATTTTAACTGTCTGTAAAACTGATATGTCGTTTCCTATAAGTAAAATGTCATCGACATGTAATACTAGGAATACGACTGCACTCCCACTAACCTTCTTGTACACACAAGGTTCGTCTGGATTTTGTGAGAAATCAAACTTTTTGATTGTCTCATCAAAACGGATGTTCCAGCTCCTAGATGCTTGCTTCAGTCCATATATGGATCGTCGAAGCTTGCATACTTTGGTTTTATCAACCGATGTGAAACCTTCAGGTTGTATCATGTATACATCCTCAAGCAGGTTTCCGTTAAGGAAAGTTATTTTCACATCCATTTGTCATTTCTCATAATCATAATGAGCTGCTATGGCTAGGAGCATCCGAATGGATTTAAGCATAGCTACTGACGAATAGGTTTCGTCATAATCAATTCCTTGCTTCTGACGATATCCTTTTGCCACTAATCTAGCCTTAAAGGTAACTACATTACCTTCCATGTCAGTTTTCTTCTTGAAAACCCACTTGCACCCTATGGGCTTAATCCCTTCAGGTGGGTTAACCAAGTCCCATACTTGGTTTTCGTACATGGAATCCATTTCCGACTTCATGGCTCAAGTCATTTGTCCCTTTCTGAATTTTCAGAACATCTTCATAACTGATAGGTTCATCATCGCTTATGAGTAACACGTCGTTCGATTCACTTATGAGAAATCCGTATCTCTCTGGAATATTGCGTGTCCTATCAGACCTACGAAGAGGTGGTGTAGTTTTAGGTTCAACTGATAGCTCATCATTATGAGTTATTGGTTGTGGGTCTAGACTAGGTGTCTCTGTAATGTCTATTGGAGTTTCTTGAACTTCATTATGTTTAATGTCACTCCCACTATTTTCTTGTAAAAGAAATTCTTTTTCTAGAAATACAGCATGCCTTAAAACAAACACCTTTTGTTCTAAGGGATGATAGAATTGGTAATCCTTCGTTTCCTTAGGGTATCCAATAAATAGACATTTATCAGACTTAGCATCCAATTTGTCTGATACAGTCCGCTTCACATAAGCATGACAACCCCATATCTTAAGGTGAGTTAAGTGAGGTTTCTTACTATTCCACGTCTCATATGGAGTAGTTGAGACTACCTTGGTCGGGACTCTATTTAGCAAGTAAACAGCTGTCTTAAGTGCATAGCCACAAAAGGATTTTGGAAGAGTTGCATGATTCATCATCGACCTAACCATGTCCATCAAGGTTCGGTTGCGCCTCTCAGATACACCATTATGCTGTGGTGTATACGGCGGAGTCCATTGGGACAATATCCCATTGTCCCTAAGATAATCTTGAAACTCTTGACTTAAGTATTCACCACCCCGATCGGATCGAAGTATCTTAATACTTTTGCCAAGCTGTTTCTCTACTTCATTTCTGAACTCTTTGAATTTCTCAAAGGCTTCAGATTTGTGTTTCATCAAGAACACATACCCGAATCGTGAGTGATCATCGATAAAGGTGATGAAGTAGCTATAGCCTCCTTGTGCAAGAGTTGACATTGGTCCACATACATCAGTATGTATTAGACCAAGCAATTCTCCCACTAGATTACCTTTTCCGGAAAAGGGTAATTTGGTCACCTTGCCTTTTAAGCATGATTCGCATGTATCAAATGAATCGGGTTCAAATGATTCCAAAATTCCACATCGGTGCAATTCGATCATGCGTTTCTTGCTTATATGGCCAAGACGACAATGCCACGTGTAGGAGTCTATTCGATTATCTATTCTAGCACGTTTGTTGCTAACTTCGATATTGAAAACGTCACCGGATAAATCTAACGTGTAGATGCCATTGCATAAAGTTTCATTCCCATAAAGAACGTCATTTAAAGTTATGTAACAACAATTGTTACTAAAAGTTAAATGATAACCCTTTTCATTCAAACATGAAATAGATACAATGTTCTTTATTAACGAAGGAACGAAATAACAATTATCCAATTCTAATACACGTCCAGTCGGGAGCTTTAGCAAATATGTTCCGATGGCAACAGCAGCAACCTTTGCTCCATTTCCAACTCGCAAATTTGCTTCTCCCTTGACGAGTTTTCTTCTATTCCTTAGCCCCAGTATGTCATTACATATATGTGAGCTACACCCAGTATCAAGTACCCAGGTATTTGAGGAAATAGAGTGACATTCAATAACGAAGATGCCTGAAGAGGATGAGGCATCGGATGCCTTCTTCTTTAAGGACTCAAGATAAACCTTGCAGTTTCTTCGCCAGTGACCCTCCTTGCCACAGTGATGGCGAGTGCCTTTTGGGGTATTTTCAGTCTTTTTGGCCTTTTTCTTCTTTCCCTTATTCTGTTCTTTGGCCTTCCTCTTAGAACCTTTCTTCGAGGAACCAACTAACAGTACCGTCTTCTGATCCTGCTTCACAGAAGGCTCTACAGTCTTCAGCAGGTTAAGCAACTCAGGAAACTGGTTTGGAGTTGCATTTTCAGGAGGACGGTTGGGAATTTGATCTTCAAGGACATAAGCAAGCTTTTCTGCCTTGAGGACTATCCTCAGGTTTCAAAGCCAGTCCATGAAGTTTGGCCCAGTTAGTTTATTGGTGTCCAAAATGGAACGCAAATTTAGAGAAGACATGATCGAGTGATTATCCTAGAAATACAAATTGAGCTTATGTGAGAAGAATGATAAAGAATGTATCAACATACATAAATTAAAATCCTATTTATTTTTCAAATTAAATAACCCTTTTTATCAATTTGGGAGATCGTAGGAACATCTCCAAATAGGTTGATATCTAACCATAGGTAAGAACAACCATGGTTGTGGCCATCAAGTTATTCTTAGCTATGAAGGTAGGTAATTATACCGATTACACATCGCATATATGTAACTATCACTTTATGCTATCAACTAATTGAATGTTTGCATAAATCATTGGGTTGTTAACTCATTAACAAGTATGCAACATTATACATAGCACCCAACTGCACCTCTCTTTACATCGACCTTGGCTGTGGCACCACAAATCGATGCTCCAAGCTTAAGGCTGACCCATTAATCAAGAAATAGTTTTAATATGGTTGGAGCTCATTCAACCGCTTAGTCAGGCTTGGATGTGTCCAACAACCAAAACTAATGATTGACCTCTGACTCCAACTATATTATTCATAAACTAATTCCATGGTTTGAACATGTTGAGGTTCAAGTCGGGCATGGATGTGTCCATCAACCCAAACGAGAAATAAAACTCCGATTCTAACCATATTAATGGAAGGTGTTGGCCTTAATATTTTGTAAGGGGTTTTGGGTCTCATCCTTTCTTTTCTAAGCACATTCATGATATAGAATTATGTCATGACTAACGATTTCCTTAATAAAGTATGTATGTGACTTAAGTTATCAAGTCTCATTAATTGAATTAGGAACCAGATTTCCTAATTACAATTTCATACTTAATTAAAGGAATTGTTTTGGGAAACAATTTCCTAAATTGTGATAATTAATTTCAGAAATAATATGTTAAAGACTTTGATTTCTCTAAATTAAATCTTATTAAATTAAGAGACAAATCCCTTAATTCAACTACATATTATTTTCATGAAAATCTCATTAAAGAAAACTCTATAGGAAACAATTTTCCTAATTAATTTTGGAGACAACAATATGTAAGAGCATCACCTCTTCAAACATATTTTATTCATGGATTTAATTAATTACAACAAATTGTTTTCTAAGGGTGGCTCCCCGAGGCTCAGATATCCAAAGAAAAGTAATTTGTTGTAAATCCAATCGGACGGCTCCCCGAGGCTCAATCCAAATCAAACATGACAATTTCAATTAAAAATTGGGAAATTAAATTACAACAACTAACTTTAAATTGGACGGCTCCCCGAGGCTCAATCCAAAATAAAGAATTTTGTTGTCAATTTAAAAACCAATTCAAATTTAATTGTCAATTAACTGTCCATGAATTTGTCTAGACTTTCTTAAAAGAAAGTGCCCAAAATTGCGAGATTTCATAATAGGTTTTCAGAATAATTGTAAGTTTCTGGTACAAAGAAAACTTACATATTTCCAAGATTGGAAAATTTCTAAAATAGAAAAATTTCAAAAATTGGAAAGTTTCCAAAGATGGGAAGTTTTCACAATTATTATAAAATTTCAGAAACTAGAAAATTTCAAAGTTTGCGAAATTTCATGAGGATTTCCAAACTTTGAAATTCCTAAATCTAAAATTTATTATAATTTGAAAGTTTCCATAATTGAAAATTTTTCCGAAATTGAGATCATGACAAAGTTTTCCATAAAACAATTATATGATTATGTCGAACACTAACCGGCTCTGATACCACTGTTGGGACCGGGTGCATGTCGACAAGGATACGGGTTCGTAAAATTTTAAATTTTTACGTGCAGCGGAAGAATTAGCATAAAATAATTTCTTAAATTATTTCAACCACGTATCTAGCATGCAACCTTATGATGTGTGGACATAATCATAAATTAAAACTTTGCGGAAAAAGTAAACTAATTTACTAAGTACCTCGTGTAACTCGAAGTAAGGGACGAGATCCAACCGTAGCGTCCCTTGGAAGCTTCACCTCTATTCGCGTCCACGCCGAGTTCTCTTCGGGATGGCTTCGCAAAGTCACGAGTTTTGTGCCGACGACAACTACTAGATTCTCTAAAGGCACAACTATAAGATCAAGAGAAAAGATAGGAAACTAACCACCAAAGTAACGGAATCAAAATTCCGGGAAGAGAGGAGTTGTGATCCGCTTCTTCTTCTACTTGGTTGGCTTCTCCTTCTTCTTGTTGACTCACGGCAACCTCAAGGGAGGTTGAGGTTGCGCCGGCCCTAGCTTGGACAAGGGGCGCCGGCCCTAGCTTGGAAGATGGGCGCCGGCCCTAGCTTGGGAGAAGGGAAGAAGAGAATAAGAGAGAGAGAGAGTTTATAATCTCTTGATTACTCGATTGGAATTAAGGGCTTGCCTTTGGTTCCTTTATATAGTAGCATCTCCCTTGCCAAGTCTCCCTCTTAACGGAATTAACGGAATTAGTTATCATAAGAAATTTATCCTATAAATTCTCTTATGAATCATTCCGTTTAAACCAAGTTTTATTATAACTAACTTTATAATAAAACTAATTAATCTCTCATTTTATTATGGAATAAATTTTATAAGAAATTTATAAACTTTCTTATTATGGAAAAATCAATTTATAATTGATTTTATAAAATTAAAATAAACCATTCCATGGATCATTTTAATTTCCATAAAAAGAATAAATTTCTATAAATTTATTTATATAAATTTCTTTACACAAATTTATTTATCCATAATTTATAAAATAAATTGCACTAGATTTATTTTATTAATTAAACCAATTAAATTGGTTTCTTCCCCTTCTTGTGGTCGGCCAACCCAAGGGGTTTGGCACCCTCTTTGGCCGGCCAAACCAAGCCGAACCGATCGCGAATTAAACTCATTTAATTCGCCCAATAAGCCTTCAAAAGACTTAGCCATTTTTAGCTTCCATTGCGCCTCTGATAAATTCAGATTCGACTTATTTCTCTTGATCGGAAAATCCAATTTTCAACTCGTTTTAAATCCCTCGGATTACTCGTAGTGCGTGTGACTAAATAGGCTTTCGATTTATGTTGGTCGTCTATAATCAACAAATTATAGAACGATCATGAGTGACACCTAGTAGTACATCATGACCCCCAATTAATCGAAAGATCAACGGTTGACCTCAGAAGTAATTCTGAAACCCTTCAGCAGCTCTAATGAATCGTGCCCCATTCCCTTCACCATCTTATACCCACTTGGTTCAGGACATGGTCTGTTTGTGTCAGTCCCCACTAGACTGACTACGTCACACCTAGCCCAAGTAGTATCTTTCTCGTCCTTTGGATTTCTAATTACTCTCATGTCTTTTAGAGGCTCGCACTCTAAACATGATATGCTCTGACCAGAGGCTTCGAGTAACAATCCGACGATAGGCCTGGGTATACATCTCCTCGCAAGGAGTGGTGAATCCTTTGTAGGTTGTTCAAACATCTTTGGGCACTTCGGCTTATACCCAATCATCCTGGGTCCACACCTCCTTGGAAATGCTTGCTTAAGATGTTAAAGTATAAATCTCCATGACCAAGATGACTTGAACACCGCAAGTCAAAGGAACATCGCACTTAAGCCGCAGTAAGAACTTCATTGACATTTCTATATATAGATTCTATATGAAGTTTTACAGCTAGTCACTCCAATGAACTAGTTCCCTTAACTAGCATCCATGTTTATCTCCGGACATCCCAATGTCACCAGCCAGTGAGAATCAGCTGATTAGAGAATAACCCATGCTAGTCTCAACAGAATTGATAGTGTCCGTATTTATTAATTCATCGACTAAGGATATTTTCAATACTTCACATTTGCACATTTAGAGATAATCACTAGTTGTGATCCCATCACAAATTCTCTTATGCTGTGAGTTGTATTGCGGACATTCAGTAGATGAGTTTAAGATCCCAATCAAATACACAAGCATGTATACTCAAATAGTGAATTATCATTTATTAAAATAAATGTTTTACAATCATAAGGCGATTGCCTTAGGACACTTCTTTCATATCACTAACAGATTCCTCTCCGGAACAAGTTTGGCGTTGTCTGTGGGAAGTCTAATTCAAAGCACCAGAAGGAGCACCGTGATAGCGAATCCAGAGGGACAACCCATCGTCTTGACGAGAGAGGAGTTGGATTGCCTCATCGCCAACGTTGTCAAAGGAGCGCTGGAACAACATCAAATCGAGCAAGCCGCCTCACGACAAATGGCTTCGGGGCAAGGCGAGATTCCAAGGATGTCTGCCTCGCACCCCCGCAACCGAAGGCCAGTCTCGCCATTGGCGGGACTAGCAATGACAACTCCGACGCCCCGACGGGATTCCTTGGGGGACCTGGAAAATGCAAACTCTGCCGCCTCCAACGCTCTACGGCAAGAGGAAGGACTGGGGAAGATCGAGGGGTCCAAAGCCCCCCAGAAAGCTCCGTCTACACCTTTTTCTCCAGAGATCATAGCGGATCCAATGCCCAAGCAATTCCGTGGTCCAGGAATTGCTGATAACAACGGAAAGACAGATTCAGAGGATCATATCTGCAAGTTTGAGAACGCGACCCTATTACACCAATACACAGATGGTGTGAAGTGTCGGGTATTCTTGAATACCTTGTCAGGGGCAGCCCAGAGATGGTTCCAAAGGCAGCCCCAAGGTTCCGTAAACTCTTCCCTAGAGTTTGTAACTGCTTTCTTGCATCACTTTGCCAGAAGCTGCTGATACCAAAAAACGGTGTTAAATCTATTCGCCCTTAAGCAGAATGCGAAAGAACCGCTGAAAAACATCCAGCAGTTCAATCGGGTGGCTCAAGTCGTGTCGATGGCTACCTCGGAGATACTCATCAGCACCTTCATGTAAGGACTCTCCGAAGGTGAGTTCTTTCGATCGCTGGTGAAGAAGTCGCTCGCCTGTTTCGATGACTTGCTGGGACGCTCCGTCAAGCATGTCAACGTCGAGGATGTGCAGCACGCCCGCTGCAAAGATCTGGCAGAAGTCCCTACCCAGATCTTGGTGCAACCCGAGAGAAGAGAACCACCCTCACTAGCCCGAGCTAAGGATTCTCGCCCAAGGACCATTGGACTAGTAAGAAGAGGCTGGTGGAGATGGTCGACACGGCTAAACCGGAGCCACCGAAGAAGTACTGTGACTTCCACGGCAGTACAACGCACTCCATCGTGGAGTGCCATGCCTTGAAGAAGAGGTTGTCTCAGGAAGCGGACGCCAAGCCTTGGAAGTGGTGGAATAAAGCGGGGTACCGACGGAGATCCCCGAGGCGAAGTCCTTCTCCTCGCAAACGACAGTCAGGAGAAGAGGGATCCAGGCTGCGATCCCGATCGCGTTCCAAGGGAAGGAGTCGGGAGATAACACCCCTCCAACCTCTCTCCCCCGAACGAGATCCCAAGAAAGGTAAAGCTCCAGTGCGAGGGCCTCCTTTGGGGCATGTGGAAGTGATCTCCGGAGTCCTACTGGGGGAGACTCTCATCGGGCAAAGAAGACCCACACTCGTCAGCTAGAGAACTACGCCATCGGGATGAGCAGTAGCCAACATCAGGGCCCGATTATCTCATTCAGCCATGAAGACCTGGAGACGTGGAAGCCCCTCACGAAGATGCACTGGTAATTCTTGCACGCATAGCAAATTACGAAGTTAAGCGCGTCTTCGTGAATACAGGTAGTTCTATCAACATCCTGTACAAGGCGGCCCTGGACCAAATGCAAATTGATGAGGACAAGCTACATCCGGTCTCCACTCCGCTGTTCGGCTTCACCGGATACCAAGTGTAGCCGATAGGGCAAATCTCCCTATCCCTGTCGTTAGGAGACGACACGCTGGAGAGGACGAAAAGGACTCCTTTCATGGTCGTAGATGTTCACTCGTCCTACAACGCCATCCTGGGGCGCCCAACGCAAAACATATTCCAAGCGGTGGTCTCGATCTACCATCAGAAAATCAAGTCCCTAGTGGATGAGCAGGTGGTCGAGGTCAAAGGTGATCAGCTAGCTTCTCGGCGATGCTATAACGGGGAGGTCAGGTCGGAAGCCCGCAAGAACCTGAGGGCTCATGAAGCGCTGCAAATCGACCTCGCCAATCCTAGAGAGGAGGAGGGACCCAAAGAAAAACAGAGGGAGGTCGAGAGCAAAGAGGTCTAGATCCATCCTCAACAGTCGGGAGGGGTTACAAGGATTGCGGCCGACCTTGCGCCGGAGCTAAGAAGTCGTCTGATCGGCTACTTACAGAACCATCGGGACATGTTTGCGTGGGCTACCGAAGAGATCAAGGGAGTCCCTGATGGACCCAAAATGACTGTCACAAATGTGGGTCTCAAATTTAGATATTTATATATGAAAGCTGGAAACCCTTTTTGCAATCAAAGAAGAAGAGCGTAGTAAAGGGGCCACAGGTCGTATTTTTTTCCAAGGGCTAGTTCAAGTTGTGTGATTCAAACTCGCGTTTATGTGTCGTTAATGTTTTTGGGTTTTCGAATAAGATTTGGAGTTTTGTTTTGCAATGAGAAATGGAATTACAAAATAAGAGCAGGGAACTTAACTAAACAACTTGGGACTCGGTTATAGCAACTAGTGATTGAAACAATACACAACTTTAACCAACTAAAGTACACTTGCAGGAATTTACAAATTACCAAACTGAATCTAATGAAATTCTACTCTACAAGTGGGGCAATTGAATCCAAACTTGATACAAACTTCATATGCAATAGGTAAAGGAATTTAGGTGCTGGAATTTGAAACTAGCAACAACAATAAACTATACTTCAGAAATGGAGCCATCAATACAACTCGGGAAACTAAGCTGGTAGTAAATTCCTATGCATGAACCAGAGATAGACTTCAGAAATGAAACCAGGAATTCACAACATCTCAATTGCAGAAACCGAAAGAGCAGGTGAATAGGTCTAATTGCAGAAATTCAGCTTACACTTTGGACACAAAACAAGTTAATGAGCTGGAATTGATGCACTATCCTAAAGATAAGCAAAACTTAAGTAGGATTTATGTTCAATTGACACTAAACTCAGAGGTAGCAAGCTGAAATTGTAGAAATGAACTTGATTGCAGAAATGGAAGTGAGGTTACAGAAATGCATTTGACTAATAATAAACTGATGCGCAAGCTAATTCAAGTGCTATTAAGATTGAACAAACTGCAATGTAAACTTAAAGAGAAGAACTAAGAATCATTGGATACAAAATTTAGAGACATTAAATTGATACTCGCAAGAATTACAGTGGAATGGCAGAATTCAAGACTGAACTACAGAAATGAAACTCAGAAATGCAGGAATTATAACTGCAGGAATGAAACTTTTAAACCAAAAGCAAAGCAAACCTAACAACCGAAAACGAATGTGCACAACCAATGTTCAGAAAATATTAAGGAGAACTAATGTAACTGAACACCAAATTCAGAAACAGGAAACTGAATATGTGCAGGATCCAACTTGATACGCAGCTGAAATTGAAACATGAATTGATACGCAACATTTAAACTATGACATAGGATGAATTAAAAGAAATCGTTCACTAACAAGCTTCCTTACTGATTACTTTGTCGAATGAAAGCTAATTAAACGCTAAAACAATTCAGAAACTAATCATACAGCAGATGATACGAAACAGAACAGAATTGAAATTACAGCTACAAACAAGAATAAATGCAACTAAACTAAGCCTCGATCATTCCTTGATTCAAAACCACCTTGATCGTCACTCAAGGGCAAGCCAAGAACCCTTAAACTCGCAAATCGCTGGGAATTAGCTCCAATTTCAGATCTGATCACAGATTCACGCACAGCTGCAAATCAGTGGTTAAATCTCCATAGAAACCTCCTCCGAGGATCCAGATCTTGTTCCAAGGTGCTGATCGAGTTCGCCACGCCTCTGATGGAAGAAATTTAGAAGAAAACCATGAAGAAATGAAGAAGAACGAGAAGAAGAACGAGGAAGAACTCAGCTGAAGAATGAGGTCGCGACCGCAGATCTGAACAGGGCTTCGGTTTAAGTAGTTAATGAAGCGGACGACCGAGATTGATTGCGCTTCATCCAACGATGGATCGTTGTCCGATTTGATTCAAATTTTCCAGATCTTGATCAGAGGTCAAGATCATCCTCGTGGTAGCTCGGATCTGCCAGATCTTCAACGGATGATCCAGATCACCTTGATCTTTGTATGGATGGTTTAGAACACTCCGATCATGATCCAACGGCTAGATGGTCTCTGATTTAGCTGAAACTCTCGGATCTTGATCTGATCACTTGATTAGCCTTAATCCCAGCTCGGATTGATCAAAAGTTCTCAGATGGTCTAGATCTAACCGTTCTCTCATCGGACGGTCCAAATTAGTTGACGCTTGATTCCTTGGATCTAATCCACTTTCAACTCAACTTTGACCCATTATTACCTAGGTCCCTGATCATTTGAAGCCTTCAAAAGTAGATCAAAAATTTAGTGACAAAACAACCCAAATATAACAAGATTTACATTTAGGTCCAAAAAGGGTATAAATTCTAAAACCTAGGCAAATCCACAATTACACAAGTAAAATATGGGTCAAACACAGATTTAAACATATAAAATGATCAACAAAATGACACTTATCAGTCCCCCCCCAGCCTTGGCCACACATCACTTGCATATAACCCCCGGAGCCCGTCCGGTGAAGCATAGGCGAAGATATTTTGCGCCTGAGTAAGACAAGATTATCCGAGAGGAAGTCGCCAAGTTGTTGAAAGCCGGACACAAAAGAGAAGTTCAGTTCCGGACTTGGTTAACTAATGTAGTACTTATCCTTAAGCCCGAGGATAAATGGCGGGTCTATATCGATTTTAGAGATTTAAATAAAGTTTGCCCTAAAGACTGCTACCCCTTGCCTCGGATAGATTGCCTGGTGGACTCCACCTCCTGTTGTGATTTTATTTCGATGTTGGATGCTTACTAGGGATATCACCAAGTTCCTCTCACCCCTGAAGACCAAGAAAATGTCAGTTTCATCACAGCCGATGGAACCTATTGCTACAACGTCATGTCGTTTGAGTTGCGCAATGCAGGGGTAACCTATTAGCGAATGATGGATAAGGCCTTTCATCACCAGATAGGGAGGAACATTGAGGTATATGTGGATGACATCCTGGTCAAGACAGACAAGGGGAAAGACATGATAGTCGACTTGGAAGAGACGTTCGCCACCTTGAGGGCCAACAAGCTAAAGCTGAACCCCGCTAAGTGTTTGTTCGGGATGAAAAGTGGTCGGTTCCTCGGATACATGATGACAAAAAGGGGGATTGAAACAAATTCATAAAAAGTGAAAGTTATCCTCGACATGTTATCCCCTCGCAACTTCAAGGATGTACAACGACTGAATGGCAGAATTACAATCATGTCTAGGTTCATCTCCAAATCCGCTGACAAGACTCTGCCGTTCTTCAAGATTCTGAGGAAGATCGTCAAGTTCGATTGGGGATGACCAGTGTGAGAAGGCATTTATAGATTTGAAAGCATGCCTGGCCGAGCTCCCCATCCTCTTCAAGTCATTAAAGAAATAACGACAATATAACCTGAATGCGAAAGACATCGTCGTATAGAGTGTCGTCATTCTTGAGGTCTCAAGATACCGTGGAAGAAGAAGAGGGTGGTCTTCCAAAGTAGATAGGGTGACAACACCAAATACTCTTCATTAATGAGAAACGAAGAGATGAGTCTGATGCGCTAATCCAACGGGGATCTCTCCTTTATATACAGGATTTGATCTGTTATCAGTATATAGATGATAACAGATCGAACTAAAAGGTTTTATACATTTAACCTATATATGATAATCTGAAATCCAATAAATCTTAGTTAGATCACTTAAACCGATTTTGTTCATATTAGTATGTAAATTACAATTAAGCCCATCTTATGTGATAAAATCCAACAGAAAGACCCACAATAGCTCACAATATATAAATAAATTATTTTAAAAAAAATCATAACGAGAAACGATAAAAAAAAATTTAAAAAAAAAGAGAAGAAGCTGATACATAACAAGTACTTAAATTATTCATGATACATAACTAACAAATAGATGATTAACCATAGTGTTTTTATCTCTGAATAATAGTGCAATGATTAGGTTTTTAATGGTTAATCATATATTTAAGGGTTGAATTCAAGTTACAGTGTACTGCATGGATTTTCCCACAATGAGATGACAATTGCCACTTGAATGGGACTCCACAAACTGGGACTCCACAAGCTCTTCTTGATTACTTTAGTAATCGGTGAAAATTTTTTATGAGGTTAAATTGGTCACCTCAAAGATTAGTGGGTTTAAAAAATTGAATACATAAATGACATTAAAAAAAATTATAGAGTTCTTACTCTACTAGCAATAAATGAAAGTGAGATGAGGTAAAGGAGTGTCATTTAACACTCCAAGATTATAGTTTCATGTCAAATGATACTATTTCAGATTGTCATTTTGTATAGCTCATCCACATCTTACATTCTGACTAATTTCCTAAGGGTGAGTAATTTTCCTTCAGGATTATCCATCGGATAAATCCAGAAATACGAATGATCTAATGAAAAATGATGAATCAGATAGCAGATAAATTAAATCTGGGGTGATCGATCTAGTCCCACGGAAGTTCCCCACCGATCACCAGAGTAAATCGGGAAGCGCTCGCGATGGACAGTCTAGAAGCCCAGCGTCCCAGGGTTCGCGCCCCATTTGGAGGAAAAATTCCTGTAAAATACGCCGTAGCTAAGGATCGAACCGAGGATGCCTGGGTTAACTACTAGTAACACAACCGCTGCATCATAGCCCCGGGGGCAAAAATGATGAACCAGACAGCAGATAAATTGAACCTGGGGTGACCGGCCCGGCCCCACAGAAGTTTTCCACCGGTCACCAGTATAAATCGGGAAGTGCTCGCGGTGGGCAATCTAGAAACCTAATGTCCTAGGGTTCACGCCCCATTTGGAGGAAAAATTCCTGCAAAATATGCCGTAACTAGAGATCGAACCGAGGATGCCTAAGTTAACTACTAACGATCTTACCGCTGTACCATAGCCCCGAGGGCCAAATGATCTAATGGCCCAATAACTTATATGCTCCAATTTTCAAATATGATGATTCATTATTTGATCCTAGTTTCGAACCCTAATGATGTAGGTTATCTACTTCGGCCTTGCCATTGGGCCATGCCCAGAGGCTCATTTTGTTGGTTCACGTGCATAAAGGAGCAGGGTATGGCCCTCCTTGATAATCCGTCCTCGAGATTATAATACAATATAAAAATGAGTAATTATCATCTTAAATATTTATAATTCAATCCTCAGTTATAGTATATTTTGTAAAAAAAAATTTCTTTCAAATGAGAAGCAAATCCTGGGATGTTGAATTTCTAAACCGTCCATCGCAATCACTTCCTGATTTTCCTTTCTTGATAATCAATTAATTAGGTTAATTAATTCAATTGAATATTAATTAATCCTAATTTAATTGATCCTCTATTTAGTCCTAATTTGTAGCACAAAATTAAGATTTAGAAATCTCAATTTTCTTAGCCCAATTAGATTATCATAAATACATCCTTATTATTCTTTCTATTCTATATATGTATCTATACGTCTCAAAAAAATTAAATTCACCATTAGTATTCATGCATTCACTCACATTCATGGATGATTTTGTATGCAAGCTCAAACCATTACCTAGTGGAAAATTTTTATAGCATGGAATCAATCGTTTGATTCAATGTTACTTCGTTTTTTCATACGTTTACCTGATCAATCCGACCCAGCTATTGAATCTTCTGATTTTCTCCATTACTTTGAGCAATTTTGAAAATTAATTTTTTATTTACTAAAAAAATTATAATGATCTACCCATGAAAAATGTATGCACATATCCTTACTTACTGATCAATAAATTGATTAAAAAATGCCGTAGGGAATTTGATGTGATGGAAATAGATGAGACGGCCTCTCTAGGTAATCAAGTTTAAATTTCATCAAGGACACATTGAGTTTGAAATACTGAATAGGTTGTCTTCAAGATTAATTAGTTGATAAGAGTTGGATAACCTGCATTATATTAAAAAAAATTATTATAAAAAACAAATGATTAACGTGTGCTTGAATAAATTAATTTCTACAAAACTGATTAGGAAAATGTAGGGATGACAATGGGGCGGGTCGGGGACGGATTTACCGCCCTCATACTTATCCCCGAAGTAAATCTCCATCCCCGAATCCGTCCCCATCCCCGCCTCTACTTAATCGGAGAATCCCCGTCCTCGAACCCACGGGGAGTAAATCTCCATCCCCGTCTCCATCCCCACTTAAAATATCCATTTTTTTCAAAGTTAAAAAAAAATGAAATTTCCCAAGCATGGTTGTAAAAATAATGGGATTTTCAATTTGTGGGAGGTAGCGAGTGACTAGTGAGCGATACTCATTCAGGGTTTTCACGCATCTTTAATATTAATATTATTAAATTATTTTAATAATTATTAATATTTTATTATTATTAAAGATATCGGGGCGGGTTCGGAGATGGAGATAGCATCCCCATATCCACCCCAATTTATTTCGGGGATTTTTAAAAATCCCCGAACCCGAATCCAAACCCAATAATATCTTTCCAAACCCACCCCGTTTCGAATTTTCTCCACGGATATCCAAATTCACGAGAAAAATTACCATCCCTAGGAAAATGGCAACTGTGCATAACTTGACGGGACGGCAAATGCCCAGAATGATTCTAAGATTTCTTATTAGAGTTAACCATTTGACAACAAAGTTAATTACTAGGAAACTTAAACGTTTTAGTATTATATAATCCTACGTCAAGTATAACAAACATCATAGTTTCTCCATCAATAATAACATGATATTTTTAACTAGCACGTATTCTTTTCAAATCAAGAACTGGTTTGGACACTAATCGACTAAATAATACTGACACCTAACACAAGTTTCTGATAAGAAGCTAAAACTTCTTTAGCAGAGCTTTGAGTTGTTCCATCTGCAATAACTAAAGAAATGAAAGACAACAAATTGGCAAAGTGTCAAGAGACTCTCTTTCTTGTTGGCAGCTGATTTTCTTTTAATCTAGAAATCCTTGTAAAGAAGCACCATTACTCAACTGTATTTAGATAGCTCCATCACTGCTTTCACTCCCATCTAGAAACTGAAATGACGCGACTTGCATAAGGCTGCGACTGGCAAGAAAGCCTTGAGCATAACTCAGGCCCAACCATGGCTTGGGTCTTCGACATTCTCATCTATAGTTTGGATGTCACAGGAGGTAACTCTTAATAACCAAAGCAGACAGTCATTCCCTAGATAGAAGCTAAGATGGCCTCCAAAAACTTACAATTGATTGGTTCTCACTCTCGGTAGGAGAAGAGAGAATACTAGAAAGCAGTCTAACATAGTTGTCATATTTGGCCTTCAACTACCATTCTGATTATATCCAAATGAAACTTCAACATAGCTCCCGAGAGACTTCAAATTTGCATAGTGAGAGGAAATGGAGGTAACATGGAGTCTGTTAGAGTCATTCTTCCTAGCAACAACAGGGAATTTAAGAAACTCCTTTTCATCTTGTCTAGAATACCTATGTATTGACTTTTGGAAACTCTTCCTTGTCCAAAATTGATGGCCAAGTCTCCATCTCAGTTCATTCCTTTGTAATTCTTATAGAAAAGTCAATGCAGACAATGAATACAGTAGACTAATTTTTCTCCGTAAACTGCGTCGTCTTTAGATAGCTAATTTTGGAGTTAGTACACCAGACATTTATATTTCTAATGTATTGAACATCAACACTTAACAACAACAAATAAAAAAAAATAGTGATCAAGTCATAGTAACGACAAACCAGCGTAAATAAACAAGGGGGTAAAAAGAACTATCATAAACAAGACCGATATATACTCATAAATACAAACCAGCATAATCATGAACAGGAACAATCATAACTTCACACATTGAACAAAAATAGATTGTAAATATAAACTATTTATGTGGTAATCGCAGCAATATGCCAAAATATTTGGGGTGGATAAAAAGAAAAGGTTTGCGCAAATTGCACGGCTTTGATTAGGAGACCAGAGGTTATGTTTCAGTATGGGATCCTTCAATTCCCAAGATCTGGGAAATTCTCCTTGAAAGGTTCATAGTTTCCCCTAACCTTAGGATTTCTAAGAGTTTTCGGAGGAGAATTTTACTGGATTACCCAACGGATACGATCCAAGGGACCATGAGTCTTGGAGTAGTAATCGACGAAGGCTACGAACTAAGTAAAATATCTAGATCATTTATTTTTCACTGCGCAACTCTTAATTTTCCGATAAAATTTTTAAAAAAGAAAATAAAGTTGTTTTTAATGATTGAGATTCCCCCCGCCCTCCTCGTCCTCAACAACCCTACAATTCAGGCTCCGATTTTATTGAATACTTGGATAACAGAAGGTCCATTTTGGACTATATTTTCATATTTGCTAGAAAAATTATATCTTGGAAGAATATTAAGCAGACATTAGTAGTCACTTCTATTATAGAGGTAGAGTTGGTAACATGCTACGAAGCATCCAATCACAGGATTTGGTTGCGGAACATCATCACAGCGCTGCAGATCATTGATGACATTGATGACCATTGAAGATCAACTATGATAATAAAGCCGCAGAATTATATGCCAAGAACAACCATAGTTCGCTAAAGTTCAAGCACATTGATATCAAATTTTTGGTGGTTAAAGAAAGAGTTCAGAGTCGTTAGGTGATAATAGAGCATATCAACACAAATTCCATATTGACAGATCCACTCGCCAAGGGCTTGGTGTCTAAGGTGTTTTATGCGCACGTTGTGGATATGAGAATTCTTTGTCTAAGGTGTTTCATGCGCACGTTGTGGATATGAAAATTTTTCTTATGAAGAAGAATTCATCTAGTGAGAGTAAGAATTTCTTGCTCTATGTCAATAAAAATAAATATTTTATTTTGATTATTGTATGTACTTGAAATTCAAAATATTAATGGGAATGTTATTTGTTAGACACTCTGAAATAAAATATCACAATTTACTACTATTGTTTAGCAGTTGGTGTTTGTAAATATGATATGGATTACATTAGGAATCATAAGGGTTAGATTATGATTTGCTATTGCAGTTTAGCGTAAGGTATTTACAAATATGATCATACCACAAAGGTGATTCAAGACCAGTTAAATATTGACATGTATTGATAATATTCATGTAATTTTCATACTACATATCCACATCTTGATCTATGTCATTAATGACACTGGTATTGTAATTACTGTTGGGGCTTGTTACATGTATATATACTAACTATGACCTCTTTAGATCTATATTAACGAAGTATAAATCAGATTGTTATAAGTGTATCTTGTACTCATAAAATTTGATATCAACTAAAATTTTACATGTATTTTGTATACAACTCACATATAATCTATGTGAGAGATTATAGAATATTATCTCTACAAAATACAACTCACATATAATCTATGTGAGAGATTATTGAATATTATCTCTATTTAGTAGGCTTAATTATAAATTATATATATGAATAAAAACTAAATCCATATAAACTGATTTGATTTAAATTTATTAGGTTTCGAGTTATTAGATGTCAATTAAATGTATAGAACCCTTTAGTCTGATCTATTATCATCTATCGGCTGATAAAAGATTGGTTGCCTATATAAGAAGAGGCTCTTAAGGGTTAGGGAATCATCTTGACATGAACCCTTGTTTTCCATTTATGAGTGTTTGTGTGACGCGTCAACTCTAAGCCCCTTGAAAGATCTCTTCATTTTGCTTCCACTTCTTCTTCTTCTTCCACAAGGATTTTTGGAAGTCACTACAAGACAAGGAAAAATAACTCTGCAATCAAGTTCATTAGTTTTCGTATTTATGTTTTACTTTTGTTATGTCATGATTCGATGAAACTAGATCTTAGATTTATTGTTTTCAGAAGAAGAGATATTATACACAGATGAAGGAGGTAGTAACAAATCTACTACTCTCATAATTGTTGGGACCGGGTGCATGTCGACAAGGATACGAATTCGTAAAATTTAAAATTTTTACGTGCAGCGGAAGAGTTTGCATAAAATAATTTCCTAAATTATTTTAACTTCGTATCTAGCATGCAACCTTATAGTGTATCGACATAATCATAAAATAAAAGTTTGTGGAAAAGTAAACTAATTTACTTTTGTACCTTGCGTAACTCGAAGAAAGGGACGAGATCCAACCGTAGCGTCCCTTGGAAGCTTCGCCTCTATTCGCGTCCATGCCGAGTTCTCTTCGGGATGACTTCGCAAAGTCACGAGTTTTGTGCCGACAAGAACTACTAGATTCTCGGAAGGCACAACTAGATGAACAAGAGAGGAAAGGTAGGAAACTAACAAACAAGAAGTAACGGAATCGAATTCCGAGAGGAGAGGAGTCGCTATCCGCTTCTTCTTCTTCTTGTTCGGGTTCTTCTTCTTCTAGTGGCTCACGGCAACACCTCCTTGGTGTTGTGATTGGGAGCCGGCCCTAGAGGAACTAGGGTGCGCCGGCCCTAGAGAGCTAGGGTGCGCCGGCCCTATGGAAAGAAGAAGAGAGGGAGGAGAGAAGAGAAGAGAGGGAGAGAATAATTAATCTCTTAATTACTCGATTGGAATTAAGGGCTAGCCTTTGGTTCCTTTATATAGTAGCAACTCCTTTGCTAAGTCTCCATCTAAACCGAATTAACGGAATTAATGGAATTAGTTATAAGAAATTTATCTTATAAATTTTCTTATTACTTATTCCGTTTAAGCCTAGTCTTATTATAAACAATTTATAATAAAACAAATTAGTTATCATAAGAGATTTATCCTATAAATTCTCTTATGAATTTTATTATAACTAACTTTATAATAAAACTAATTAATTATCATAAGAAATTTATCCTATAAATTCTTATGAATTATTCCGTTTAAACCAAGTCTTTATTATAAACTAATTTATAATAAAACTAACTTTTCTTCTCTTTAAATTATGGAATAAATTTTTATAAGAAATTTATAAACTTTCTTATTATGAAAAAATCAATTCATAATTGATTTTATAAAATTAAAATAAACCAATTCATGGATTATTTTAATCTTCCATAAAAAGAATAAATTTCTATAAATTTATTTATATAAATTTCTTTATACAAATTTATTTATCCATAATTTATAAAATAAATCGCACTTGATTTATTTTATTAATTAAACCAAAATTAATTGGTTTTTCTCCTCTTTATTGGTCGGCCACCAAAGGGGGGTTTGGCACCCTCTTTGGCCGGCCAAACCAACCCGGACCGCCGCGAATTAAACTCATTTAATTCGCCCAAAAAGCCTTCAAAAGACTTAGCCATTTTTAGCTTCCATTGCGCCTCTGACTAACTCAGATTCGACTTATTTCTCTTGATCGGAAAATCTAATTTTCAACTCATTTTAAATCCCTCGGATTACTCGTAGTGCGTGTGACTAAATAGGCTTTCGATTTATGTTGGCCGTCTATAATTAACTAATTATAGAACGATCATGAGTGACACCTAGTAGTACATCATGATCCCCAATTAATCGAAAGATCAACGGTTTAACCTCAGAAGAAATTATTCTGAAACCCTTCAGCAACTCTAATGAATCGTGCCCCATTCCCTTCACCACCTTATACCCACTTGGTTCAGGACACGGTCAATGGTGTCAGTCCCCACTAGGCTGACTACGTCATACCTAGCCCAAGTAATGTCTTACTCGTCCTTTGGATTTCTAATTACTCTCATGTATTTTAGAGACTCTCACTCTAAACATGATATGCTCTGGCCAGAGGCTTTGAGTAACAATCCGACGATAGGCCTGGGTATACATCTCCTCGCAAGGAGTGATGAATCCTTTGTAGGCTGTTCAAACTTCTTCGGGCACTTCGGCTTACACCCGATCATCCTGGGTCCACACCTCCTTGGAGATGCTTGCTTAAGATGTCAAAGTATAAGTCTCCATGACCAAGATGACTTGAACACCGCAAGTCAAAGGAACATCGCACTTAAGCCGCAATAAGATCTTCATTGACATATCTACATGTAGATTCCCATATGAAGTCTTACAGCTAGTCACTCCAATGAACTAGTTCCCTTAACTAGCATCCATGTTTATCTCCGGACATCCCAATGTCACCAGCCAGTGAGAATCAGCTGAATAGAGAATAACCTATGCTAGTCTCAACAGAACTAATAATGTCCGTATTTATCAATTCATCGACTAGGGATATTTCCAACATTTCACATTTGCATATTTAGAGATAATCACTAGTTGTGATCCCATCACAAATTCTCTTATGCTGTGAACTGTATGGCGGACATTCAGTAGATGAGTTTAAGATCCCAATCAAATACACAAACATGTATACTCAAATAGTGAATTATCATTTATTGAAATAAATGTTTACAATCATAAGGCGATTGCCTTAGGACACTTCTCTCATATCACTAACAATAATAAATAGATATGCAATAATTGCCTACAATAGAATAGTAGAAGATAAAGCATCGTTGTCGGAGAGCCTTTTGGCTTCACAACAGTAAGACTTGTATAAATTTCGAGCAATAAAAGTTGTTGGGAAACTCAATCCTTGAGTCTTTACTTATAGCCGAACCCATCTTTGACAATTCTAGAATTTATCGTTGTTAAATACTGAAAAAAATTAAGGCTAAAATGGTAAAATTCAAAAATTAAGGGCCCAGTTGGAATTTTATAAATTTGGAGGGTCTTTTTGTAAAAAGTCAAAAACAGATAAAAACCCTAAAAATCCTCACTTAATTCATTTCCCCTCTTCCCGTCCCCCCCCCCCCCCCCCGACTCACTCTCCTCGACGCCGAAACTTTCGTCAGTTCCCTAATCGTGCGTCGCCTTGCTACCTGATGAATGCCCAATAACAAGTGTCACAAATGAGCCTCAAATTTAGATATTTATAAATTAAAAACCTTAATCTCACAAAATTAAAAATGTAGTACAAGGGTCTCAAGTCGTATTTTTCCAAGGACTAGTTAAGAGTATTTAGTTCAAGCTTGAATTTGTCGTTTAATGTTTTGGGTTTTCTAGTAAAATGGGGGTTTTTGTGATAAGGAATGAAATAACAATTCGGAACAAAATAGACTTAACTAAGCAGAAATGAATTAGAAAATTGCTGAAACTAAACTTAACCGATTTGACAACTGAGCAATTAAATTCAAACGATAGAATTGAAATTTAAAAACTAATTGCAGAGAACTAATTGCAGGGAACTAATTGCAGAATAATGAAAACTAGAACAAAACAATATTTAAGAAACTTGACTTGAAATGTAATTGCAAACAAACTAAAGCAATTTGAAGAAATAAATGTTTAGAACCAAAATTATCCTAAATTGAACATCAAATCAGTTCATTGTCAAGACTTCCCTTTGCCGTCACACAAAAGATGAGCTAGAAACCCTCCAGCTCAAAAAAACCAATGAAGGGAACCTCCTTTGATCAGTTTACAATAGATTGGTGTGAACTGCTCTTCTTGATTGTTCACGAGACCGATCAGGACCTCTGCTGATCGGTCTGAGTGATCGATCAGTGGTATCTCTGTCCGATCGCAGTGAACGATCAGTAGCTGAAAAAAAACTCCACGATCTCTTCCTGCTTGAAATGCTGAGTGTTGATCTCGCTCAGATACTCTCAGATCACTTTGGAGAACCCTCAAAATGCTCTGATTGCTCCACTCGATGAAGACAGCAGCGATCAAAGGAATCGATCAGTGGACAGAGCTTCGGGCGAAACCCTCACCTGCGCTCCTTCAACTGCGAGATTTTGGTTAGCAAACTGAACAAGAAAACTACCTCGATGATCTGAAATCTTGAAGACAAACAAATCTGATGTGACCGCGCGCGATCGGAGAAGAAAATGATGAAGAAAACGATGAACAACTGAAGAAAACTGAAGAACTCGCGACTCTGCGACGACGACCCTGAGCTGGGCAGAGTTTCTGATTTTAACTAATCCCATTTAAATTTGAACGGCTGTTATCATCCTCGCCTCATCCAACGGTCAGATCAACTTGGATTGAGTTTAAACTTCCCAGATCTCCATCAATGGTCAGGATCTACTCCTCCTTAGCTTGGATCGATCAGATCTGCAACGGATGGCTCAGATCTCTCTTCCTCTTGAATGGGCAGTTTAGACCCCTCTTAAACTTGATCCAATGGCCAGATAGCTTCTGATTTGGACCAAAGCCTTAGATCTTGATTTATGGTCTTGATTAACTCTATCTTGGGCTCAGATTGATCAAAAGCTGATAGATGGCTCAGATCTTCCCGTTTCTTGATCGGGCGGCCCATATTAATCCAATGCTTGATCATCTTGATCCAAATCCAATTCTGACTCAAACTCGATCCAATCTGATTAAGATCCATGATCATTCAAAGCCTGCAAAATTATATTTAAATTTTAGTGCCAAAACATCTTAAATATAGAAAGAATTGCATCAAAAGTCAAAATAGAGATAACTCATTGAACCTAGTGTAAATACAAGATTAAGCATGTAAAAAGGGATCAAGACATGGATTTGAGAGCCTAATTTGATTAACAAAATGGTAGTTATCACTACCTCTCCTTCTTCATTTGCTTCGACACACATGAACAGGAAGACACGCGCCTCGTCTTCCTGATTGCGCCACCACCTTGCGCGGGTTTTTCGAACGCCACCGCTGCGCTTCTGTGTTTTCCTCTTCCTCTTTGCTTGTACCGCCGCCTAGTGTCAGAGCCGATCACTCCATGCAATTCACCTCTGCGTTCTTCACAAGCACATCCCTGTTGCTTGCGCCGGCCAGTAAGCAAGTAAGGGATTTCTTGAGATGCTTGTATCGTGTAGTTGATTTGGAACTTTATCAAGTTCTTGGATTACTCTCAGTTTGGTAGAATTCGGACTTCTATAATAACATATAGGAGTAGCTTCCAAATTTTTGAGTTGCCTCAGGTGTATTGCGAAGTTAGATTTTGTGTGAGCAGTAGAAACGATTTACCTTAGTGACTGGAATCAAGTGGTGTATAGTTCTATAGCTTAACAGAATATTTTGTCATGTGTGTTACTATAAGTCTTGCGTTTGTAGAGTTATGTTGTATGAGTAACTGCACTCGTTATTAAGTGTGGTTTTGAATGTTTTCTTTGATGTGGTTTCCCCTGTCATGGACATCAAGGGTTGCTCTTGATGGTATACGTGGTTAACTTGATTTGTGTTAGTGTAGTGATTTGTAAGGAGCAACTAGAACTCCTATTTGTGTTGTGTTTTATGATAGGTTGTAGGATGTGTTGATTCGATGGAGAAATTGTGTTGGTTGGGTTTTTGAAATGGTGGTGGTTCCTCAGGTTAGTTTGGGAAATTAACCTAACGACATAATCTTGTTAATTAGGTTAAGAAGGAACTCAAAGTGGTTACGATTTAATTAGGCAAATGTGCAATTAGAGTTTAATCTTGATTTTTATTTAGTAATGAATTTAGCTATTCTATGGATTGTATCGATAGTTTAATTCTAATCTTGGTACAGGACTCTGATTGGATACAAGGTTTTGGACGGGAGATTTATTTGGACACATTCTATAATAAAAGGCGAGTAATTCTCCTTTGTATTCTTGTAGTTCTTTTATCTTAAATGCATGGGTCGTTATGTCTGAATAGGTTTGGTTGACCTTGTTCCTTATTATTGTTTATTTTATATCACCTGTTAATACTTTCTTTATTTGACCTTCGAGTTTAATCGAAAATTCGTATCCGTACAGTCGCTCGTTGATTTTCTATTATGTAAAGTACCACTCTTACGCGAGTACTTAATTGTTCATTAACACCACTAGGATGGTTGGCATTAGAGACACCTTACTTAGTAGTTTAGTTGCATATTCATTGGTTTTCTGGTTGGTTTCTGATATTTGTTACTTTTGTTGTTGCATCATTGTTATTCGATTGTTTGTGCATATTGGTATCATGCACCATACCTGCATAGTTGCATACTGACAACTGTTGGGCTTCCATATGGTTAAGCCGTCGTCAATCATCTAGTTCCTTTGCCACTCAACCACTTGTTGTGGTAGTTGCTAGAGTGGGAGCAACCGGCTTGTTACGCCACACTCGACCACTCATGTGCAATGGATGTTAGAGTTGTAGACAAGCAGTTGACACCCTCACCGTTGTTTTCGAGGGATATTAGAACTGTTGATGGCTCCCCCTTTATCTTGGGGTTTTGGAGTAGTTGGCTCCCCAACATCCTGTCCACTCAGCCGCATATATCAATGGTATTCGTTGGAGTGCGTATAGTTGTCACAACCCTATCCACTTAGCCACACAGATGTGATGTGTTGGCGGCTTGACTGGCGTCAGGGGTGACACATGTCATTGCATCATATACATCTATTGCATTTATGCATTTTCTTGTGTTTGTTGCATTTATATGAGCTATGGTTGCTGCATTTGGTTAACATGCATGTTTGATTGATACTATGTTATCTCGTATATTTCACGTTATTTTATACATACTTAGTTATTCCTCTATTTTCCTAGAGATTGTACACTGTTGTATCTGTTGTTTCTATATCCTTTGATGTTATGCATTTGTCTACTCATATACCCGTAGAGTTCGCCCGGACTCACCACCCCTGCCTCCTATTTTTGTTTCAAGTAGCAGGTAGATGCACTACTTAGAGCCAAGAGAGGATCCAGGTGCCAGTCCTACAGTATTGAGTCGGTTTAGAGATTATTTTCTTTTCGTTTTATCTCCTACTCTGATATTTGTTTTATTCATTTGGTATCGTCTTGGAAGATTTACGTTTATCTAATATTTGGGTTGTTAGGCTCGATTAAGACTTATGTTGGAGTTTCTTTTGTATTCGGACTTTTTGTTAGCTTTATTTTTGCTAAAAGACATTAACGATTTTGAAATGTTTAAGCTTAGTTTATGTTATTATTCTTATTATTATAAACTGTTTGGTCGTGCCTTTATTTTTCAGTTATGATGGTTGAGCCATCTTTTATGTTGAGAGATATGTATTATTTGTCCCAACTTGTCTGTCGTACAGAGGAGATGCTGCCCGATTTTCGAGTAAGCATGTGCCTCTGGGGATGTGACAATCGTTCCTTCGACTGAACCTACTGATCCGTCGACGGAATCCCAATGCATCTTCCCAGGTTCACGTCCAACTTCGTGATCTGAAATCATCTTGATCTGTCAACTGAACCATCCTTTCAGTCAACTGAACCCAAGTTGCCTTTCTGACTAATCGGGTTGAGCTAGCTGCCACGTCAGAATCTTTTGATCCATTAACTGAAAAACTTGATTTGTCGACTGAACCCCTTTTTAATTTTTGTGGTCCGATTTGATCTGATCTTATTTCGATGAAATCTTTGATCCGTCACTGATCAACTTGATCTATTGACTAATCAACTTGATTCGTCGACTGAACCTTGTTGGGGATCGATGCATTGGCTAGAGGGGGTGAATAGCTCGTTGCCCCCAATGCAATCGTGTCTTCCTACATGATTAGTTTGCGCAAGTGTAAATACAAACTACAAATTAAAACAATGCTAACACTAATCGTTTACGTAGTTTGGAGATAAAGATCATACTCCACGGTAATCCGTAAGGTGGACGATCTCGATCCGTAGGTGGATGAGTCCTCGGAAGACCTCCGACTAGCTTGCGTAGCTCCTTGTGGATGGAGAAACCTCACCACAACTCGCACAAGACCTCTGAGAGCTTAGACTACTAATTGGCCTTTAACCAAAGCCAATTTTGTTAACCCTTGCCAGCCAAACCGAGCTCCCTTAAATAGAGTTCGTGACTGAACTAGCCGTTACCAGTCGACTGGTGCCAACACTAGTCGACTGGTTCCAACCAAATTCGAACATTATAGCCCAACGTTCGAATTCTAGCCGACACTAGTCGATTGCACAGAAGATCAGTCGACTGATCTTTCTGTGCCCTACACCAGTCGACTGCTATAAGCGATAGTTGAGTGCCCAAACCCTAAACCTAGGGGTTCCCTTACCGAATATAATTCTCTCAGCACTCGGACCCTCACAACTCAGCTAACTCTTCACCTAGCAGCCTCGACCTATTGCCTTCAAGTCTTCTTCGACTTTGGCTCTCGCCCCTTGGATGCATACGAGCCAACGGCTCATCCTCATGTCAGCCTTCGCATATGCCTCGAAGTGCTCTTCCCTCGGCTCATCGTTCCTGCTTTGTCTACGGTCCCTCGGATGCATACAAGCCCACGGCTTGTCTCCTCATGCCATCCTTCACCGGACCCGAAGTCATCTAGCTAAGCCTATGTGTATCCTGCAAACCTGCAAACTCGCATACACATATCAAATACAAGGGTGAACCAAATTTAAACCCTTTTTCCAAACATCAAAACACATGGTCACTTCGGACCATAGATTGCTCCAATAAACCTCTCTCTTATCCGTCGACTGATCAACTTGATCTATTGACTGAACCCCTTTTTGCCTTCTGGAAGAGATTTATAAGAATTCGTTGGCGGAACCATCCTATTTGTCAATGGAGCCATTTAAGATGCTCCCTGCAAAACAGTGTTAGTATAGATATAATATTTATCCTGCAAAACAGAGTTAAAATAGATATGAATATGCATGAAATAGATAGATAGGTTTGTCATAGTCTTGACTTAAAAATCTCCGTTGATTTCTTTGGTCGGATCATTGCCTAATATTTTCCCAAGCTGAGACACGACCTCACTCACTTCTTCCAGGAGCTTATCTCAATTTACCTACCAAACATCTGGTTCTCCAAACCTATTTGGACTTTCTTTACTCAGTGTCTAATCGTCTGATCCACTAAGACTTTTCTTGCAATACTAAATTAGCACAACAAGTATAATAGTAGTAATGTAAAATGTTGTTGGCAAAATTTACTTGAAGTTTACTCCTCTAAGACTGTAGCGACCCGCCTTCTCTACCTTAGACGGATCGTTACTTTCTTTACTTCTTGACTCTAATGCACGACTAAGAATGCGGAAATCTTTTTTTTTTCTTCTCAATTTAAATCTATCTATGATATACTAACTCTAATAGCATGCATGATACAATGGCATACTTCTTTACATCTATAGGGCTTTTCTGCAATGGTACCAGTCGACTGCTATCTGACCAGTCGACTGGTATCGGCCACAGAAAGTTCCTGGGCGCGGCACCAGTCGACTGGCCTCTTGGCAGTCGACTGATGCATCGAACAGAAGCTACTGTTCGATAGGCCAGTCGACTGATACTGAACCAGTCGACTGGCACGCCTGAAAATCTGAATTTCAGATTCGAGGCCTTGTTTCAAAACTCCACCAAACATATACTTTCGAGCCATACAAAATCATGACACCATTTCTATGCTCCATACTAGTTTTCTAAACAACTTAGCCAATCAAAACGAATCCATAAACTTGAAATTAGGACTTTTGCGGGATTTAGCAAGTTATGAAAATCTATATAAACTTTAGGCTAAAGATTGTACCAAACTTAACTTCTAACCATTGAAACTCATCACACAAAATTCTAAAACATCACTAAGGCATTATGAAATGAGAAAGCAACTTTTCTAAGCATAATTGGGCAATAAAACTTAATTCAAAAGGGAAACTAGCACTATCTTGGCACATGCATCAATAACTCCAACAAAGTATCAATATTCTAAACTACTCACACTTCTACTCATCCAATGCAATGATAAGGATATGTATGCTAAATGAAATGACATGGAATCTTTACTCTAAGAAATTGAGCATGTAAAACTATCCAAAGCTTAAACGTTCGCTAAACTCCATAAAGCAATAACTTGGAATTTGAATAAACTAAAATATTGTAATTCAAATAACTAAATTGTCTCGTCTCAAGGATCTCTCCAAAATCAGCCACCACACACACTTTACTCAGCACCGCCTCGTCGCCTTCCTTCAGAATTGCTTGCCTTTACCTTTATCTGCAGTAAGAGGAAATCCAACTAGTAAGCAAAAAGCTTAGTAAGTACTATCTAGCTCACAAAATCTCGAAAAGTGCAAACATGCTTTTTAAACAATGTGAAATCACATGAGATACTTTTTATGCTTGAAGGAAAACTAAACTAAACATGTATAACTCAAAACATGCATACTCAAGCACTAATAAATCTTAACTCACTTTTCTTGGCTTAACTTGAAACTTTAGCAATTCTTTAACTTAAAATCTTTCTTTAACTCTTTGAAAACTTTCTTAAACTTTAGAAAACTTTGCTAAAGCATATACTTGAAAATAATAATCACTTGGATCCACTGAAGACGTATGTACCATCTCATGCGCGTTCCCTAAAAGGTTGGGGTAGCGAGCCACCAATCCTAATAGAGCAGACCTTGGTCTACCAGGGCCAAGACCTTGGAATTGGACACCTGGATTTCTTTAACGACGCCCTTGGACGCCGGGTACTGGCTTTGGAAAATAAAATAGCTTTTCTTTCTTTTCTTTCTTATCTGTAAATGCCTTGGCATTTTCTCGAACACCTTGCGTGCTAAAATCCCTAAGTCTTGACTTTTGGGGATTTCTTAAGGCCTTGGCCTTTTCTTTTCTTATCTTTATCTTCTCTTTTCTTTTCTCATAACTTTCTTAGCCCCTAATCTCATATAGGGTGCTTAATCAAACTTATACAAGCATATAATGAACTAAGATCACATGAAAAATCTCAAACTAAAGGTAAATGTCTCTTTTAAAACTTTTAAAGGAAATTCTTGCGGAAAAAACCGCCTCTTACTGCAGGTGAGCAGTACTTACCTTGATATCTTGGACTTACAACCAAGAACGGCGTCGGAGGTTCCGGAGAAAATTGAGATCTCGGAGAACTCTTCGCGCCTACGCGTTCCTCTCGTCGCGGGGATCCCGAATATAGGAATATCTCTCGGAAGAGAGCCTTGGCCGGCCCTCTAGGGCTTGGTGTTGGTGTCGCCCAAGACAGGAGGAAGAGAGAGAGGTCGGCGGATGAGAGGGTTGGGCGTGGGTTTAGTGGAGAGGAAATAAAAACCCTCTCTTTAATTACTTATTTATACTTATGGGCGAATCAATCTAACTACACCTTATTTATGGGTTCTCTTATTCTCTATCAACAAAACGAACCAGCCCAGCTGGTCCGCCCACTCCTCTCTCCGCCTAGGTCTAGGGATCAAATCCCACCTATGCTTTTTTCTCTTTTTACCCCTTTTTGCCACTTTCGTTTACGAAAAAATTCTATAAAAATATCCATAAATTCGGAATAAATTCTAAGATATTTCTAAAATTAGTTTCGAGAATTTTCGGGCGTTACAATCCCCCATACCTTATGAAAAGTTCGTCCTCGAACTTAGAATAATTCTGGATATCTTTCTCTCATGCTGTCCTCACGTTCCCAAGTAGCCTCCTCATGCTTTTGATTCTGCCAGATGACCTTCACTAGTGGCACTTCTTTGTTTCTTAATCTTTTAACTGCTTTGTCCACTATCTGTGTCGGTCTGCTCTCATAACTAAGATCTTCTTGGATCTGTACTGACTGAGGCTGAATCACTTGGCTAGGGTCGTGAATACACTTCTTTAGCATAGAGACATGAAAGGTACTGTGGATAGCTGACATATCCTCTGGTAAGTCCAACTCATATGCTACCTTACCAACCCTCTTTATGATCTTGTAGGGTCCTATGTAGCGAGGACTTAGCTTGCCCTTTTTGTCAAATCTCATCACTCCCTTCATAGGAGCGACCTTGAGAAATACTGAATCTCTAACTTGGAATTCAAGTGGCCTACGGCGTGTGTCAGCATAACTTTTCTGTCTACTCTGGGCAGTCTCAATCCTCTGGCGGATCGTCTGGATAGCCTGAGTGGTCTCATCTATAAGCTCAGTCTGGCTGCCTAGTCCTGACTCCATCTCTTTCTTCTCACCAGCTTCTTGCCAACATATGGGTGATCTGCATTTCCTGCCATACAATGCCTCATAAGGTGCCATCCTGATGGTGGCCTGATAGCTATTGTTGTAGGCAAACTCAGCTAAGCACAGAAATTTGCACCAACTACCTTTAAAGTCCAACGCACAAGCCCTGAGCATGTCTTCTAAAATCTGATTTACTCTCTCTGTTTGTCCATCTGTCTGGGGATGGAAAGCTGTGCTGAACTGAAGTCTGGTGCCTAGGGCGTCCTGAACACACCTCCAAAAATGGGAGATGAACCGCCCATCTCTGTCAGACACGATCGACCTCGGAACTCCGTGAAGCCTGATTACTTCTTTCACGTACAGCTGTGCTAACTGCTCTACCGAATGCGATAACTTGATGGCTAGGAAGTGGGCAGACTTGGTCAATCTGTCCACTATCACCCATATTGCATCGTGTCCATGGGTGGTTCTTGGAAGACCTGTGATAAAGTCCATGGATATTTCTTCCCACTTCCACTCTGGAATGGGAAGTGGCTGTAGAACTCCTCCTGGTCTCTGGTGTTCTGCTTTGACCCTCTGGCAGGTCAAGCAGGTACTGATATATCTGGCCACGTCTCGCTTGAGTCCAGACCACCAGAATCTTTCTTTAAATCTTGGTACATCTTGGTAGAACCAGGATGCATAGAGTACGGGGTACTGTGGGCTCTTCTAAAATATTCTTTCTTAGTTCCTCATCATTGGGGACGCAAAGGCGTCTCCAAGATAGAGGATGCCACTATCTGATATTCGAAACTCTGAATTTTCTGCCTCTTGGATCTCCTGCTTGATCTTCTGGATCTCTGGGTCTTGACTTTGCTTTCTTTGTATATCCACAAGCAGGGTTGACTCTAGAGTCAATGCAGAAAGTTGCCCAATTATTACCTCGACTCCAAAATCCTTTATTTCTTTCTGAAGTGGTAGAGACAGTGATGATAGGGACATCAGTGCTGCACAGGATTTTCTGCTCAGTGCATCTGCCACTTTATTAGCTTTACCTGGGTGGTAGAGGATTTCACAGTCATAATCTTTGACCAACTCTAGCCACCTGCGCTGCCTCATATTCAGATCCTTCTGAGTGAAGAAGTACTTCAAACTCTGATGGTCTGTGAAGATTCTGCACTGCACTCCATACAGGTAGTGTCTCCAGAGCTTCAGTGCGAAAACCACAGCTGCTAGCTCAAGGTCGTGGGTAGGGTAATTCTTCTCATAGTCCTTGAGCTGTCTGGAGGCATATGCTATTACTTTACCGTCTTGCATGAGGACAGCTCCAAGGCCCATCTTGGATGCATCACTGTAGATGTCAAAGGCCTTGTCACTTTCTGGAACAGTCAGGATGGGAGCACTAGTCAATCTTTTCTTCAGTTCTAGGAAACTGTGCTCGCATTTATCTGACCATTCAAACTTCTTGTTCTTTCTGGTCAAGGCTGTGAGTGGAGAGGCTATTCTGGAAAAGTCCTCCACAAATTTTCTGTAATATCCTGCCAGGCCTAAGAAGCTTCTGATTTCACTGGCATTCTTGGGTCTACACCAGTTGCTGACTGCTTCTATCTTGGCTGGATCAACTTGAATGCCTTCTTTGGATACAATGTGACCTAGGAAGGTCACCTGATCTAGCCAAAACTCACACTTTGAGAATTTTGCATAGAGCTTCTCCTGCTGAAGGATCTGCAGCACTATCCTCAAGTGTGTAGCATGGTCCTCTGGAGTCTGTGAGTATATGAGAATATCATCAATAAATACAATGACGAATTTATCGAGATACTCCCTGAAGATGTGGTTCATCAGCTCCATGAAGACTGCTGGAGCATTGGTTACTCCAAAAGGCATCACTACAAATTCGTAGTGGCCGTATCTTGTCCTGAAGGCCGTCCTGGGGATGTCACTTTCTTTAACCTTCAGCTGATGATACCCAGAACGCAGATCTATCTTCGAGAACACTGTAGCCCCTTTGAGTTGATCAAATAAATCATCTATTCTAGGAAGGGGGTACTTGTTCTTGATGGTACCTTGTTCAGAGCTCTGTAGTCTATGCACAGACGCACAGACCCATCCTTCTTCTTGACGAAAAGTACAGGAGCTCCCCAAGGTGAATGACTAGGGCGGATGAAACCCTTGTCAAGCAGCTCTTGCAATTGTTCTTGTAATTCTTTCAGTTCTGCTGGTGCATGCGATAAGGTGCCTTCGAAATTGGGTTGGTTCCTGGGCCAACTCAATTTCAAACTCAATTTCCCGATTGGGAGGGAGTCCTGGTAACTCTTCAGGAAACACCTCAGGATAGTCACAGACTACCCTCACTTCTTCTCTCTTCAATCCTTCTCCTTGACTCGCATCCACTATATGAGCTAGAAACCAGAGCACCCCTTCTCTAACATTCTCTGAGCTTGTAAGGTAGGTAGGAACCTATTTATCTTTCTCCTTGGGTCTCCAATAAACTCAACCGAAGGTTCTGCTTCTGGTGTGAACTTGACTTTTTCTTGCGGCAGTCTATAGAAGCATTATACTTGCTCAAGAAGTCCATTCCTAAAATGACATCGTAATCCTTCATCTCAAGGACTAACAAGTCACTGTAGAGCTCTCGGTTGGAAATCTAGATTGATACTGCCCTTAGCCTCTCAGTAGAGGCCATTACTTCCCCTGACGGTAAGGTTGTTAAGAACTTCATCGTTCAACCTTTCTGGTGGCCTTTATACTGTTTAAGTAGTGCTCAGTGATCAAAGCACTACTTATTAGTTCCTCGGAGGTTTGCAGCCTCTTAACACCGCTAGCCCCCCTTCAACGCTATCTCAGGCCTTAACATCTTGAGCATTAGCCTAACTATCTCTTTTTCTGTGCTAACTAGCTCTGGGCACAGATGAGCTAACCGCTTAAACATCTTCACTGCTTCATCACGGATAGTTCTCCTTGTCTGAACTCCGTGAATTCATCATAATGCTTGATGGTTACTTGCATGTGAGAGTATTCTTCGAAGACTCAGTCTCGAAGTCGGCCCATGTCATCTGGCTGACATTTCTCTTGGCCTTGACTCTCTTCCACTATATTCTAGCATCTCCCGTAAGGCAGAAAGATGCACACTTTATCTTCTCTACCTCATGCCAGTCCAGTAGCCCTACTATTCTTTCCAATGTTTTGAACCATGCTTAAGCATCCCATGGTTTGCTTGTGCCTGGGAAGTTCCCTGGCTTCAGTTTCTCCTACTGAATGAGGTACGCTTCTTGCCTTCTAGGAGCTTGCTCCTCGTTTTGGGCCTTTCTAGGACGTCCTCAAATGTATAACTTAACACTTAATGGTAATGTTCCCAAACTTGCTTTAGGATATAACAAGACCTTGGTCTTGATTCTTATCTCATTTCTTAGTCCTAGAACTCGTTCTAGGGCTTAGTAAGACCTTGGTCTTACTCAAAACTTTTATCAAGCACCATGCGTGCCATAATCCCAAAACTTACTTTTGGGCAAATCAAGTAAGTACTTAAGCATTTCTCTAATATCCATTCTAGGGATTAAACATGATTCCGTGATACTAAGGTATTAAACATGCTTCCTTGTTCTATGCACATATGAGTAAGTACTTAAGCATTTCTCTATACTGAAGTTAAGTAAAGGAGCAATAGAAAAACTGAAACTTAAAGCTTTCTTACTTGAAGACGGCAAGGTTGATGCTGATGTGTGTGTGATGCTGGAGAATGGGAACTGCTCTGATACCACCTGTAGCGACCCGCCTTCTCTGCCTTAGACGGATCGTTACTTTCTTTACTTCTTGACTCTAATGCACGACTAAGAATGCGGAAATCTTTTTTTTTTCTTCTCAATTTAAATCTATCTATGATATACTAACTCTAATAGTCATGCATGATACAATGGCATACTTCTTTACATCTATAGGGCTTTTCTGCAATGGTACCAGTCGACTGCTATCTGACCAGTCGACTGGTATCGGCCACAGAAAGTTCCTGGGCGCGGCACCAGTCGACTGGCCTCTTGGCAGTCGACTGATGCATCGAACAGAAGCTACTGTTCGATAGGCCAGTCGACTGATACTGAACCAGTCGACTGGCACGCCTGAAAATCTGAATTTCAGATTCGAGGCCTTGTTTCAAAACTCCACCAAACCTATACTTTCGAGCCATACAAAATCATGACACCATTTCTATACTCTATACTAGTTTTCTAAACAATTTAGCCAACCAAAACGAATCCATAAACTCGAAATTAGGACTTTTGCGGGATTTAGCAAGTTATGAAAATCTATATAAACTTTAGGCTAAAGTTGTACCAAACTTAACTTCTAACCATTGAAACTCATCACACAAAATTCTAAACATCACTAAGGCATTATGAAATGAGAAAGCAACTTTTCTAAGCATAATTGGCAATAAAACTTAATTCAAAAGGGAAACTAGCACTATCTTGGCACATGCATCAATAACTCCAACAAAGTATCAATATTCTAAACTACTCACACTTCTACTCATCCAATGCAATCATAAGGATATGTATGCTAAATGAAATGACATGGAATCTTTACTCTAAGAAATTGAGCATGTAAAACTATCCAAAGCTTAAACGTTCGCTAAACTCCATAAAGCAATAACTTGGAATTTGAATAAACTAAACATTGTAATTCAAATAACTAAATTGTCTCGTCTCAAGGATCTCTCCAAAATCAGCCACCACACACACTTACTCAGCACCGCCTCGTCGCCTTCCTTCAGAATTGCTTGCCTTTACCTTTATCTGCAGTAAGAGGAAATGCAACTAGTAAGCAAAAAGCTTAGTAAGTACTATCTAGCTCACAAAATCTCGAAAATGTGCAAACATGCTTTTTAAACAATGTGAAATCACATGAGATACTTTTATGCTTGAAAGAAACACTAAGAACATGTATAACTCAAAACATGCATACTCAAGCATTAATAAATCTTAACTCACTTTTCTTGGCTTAACTTGAAACTTTAGCAATTCTTTAACTTAAAATCTTTCTTTAACTCTTTGAAAACTTTCTTAAACTTTAGAAAACTTTGCTAAAGCATATACTTGAAAATAATAATCACTTGGATCCACTGAAGACGTAAGTACCATCTCATATGCGCGTTCCCTAAAAGGTTGGGGTAGCGAGCCACCAATCCTAATAGAGCAGACCTTGGTCTACCAGGGCCAAGACCTTGGAATTGGACACCTGGATTTCTTTAACGACGCCCTTGGACGCCGGGTACTGGCCTTAGAAAAATAAAATAGCTTTTCTTTCTTTTCTTTCTTATCTGTAAATGCCTTGGCATTTTCTCGAGCACCTTGCGTGCTAAAATCCCTAAGTTTTGACTTTTGGGGATTTCTTAAGGCCTTGGCCTTTTCTTTTCTTATCTTTATCTTCTCTTTTCTTTTCTCATAACTTTCTTAGCCCTAATCTCATATAGGGTGCTTAATCAAACTTATACAAGCATATAATGAACTAAGATCACATGAAAAATCTCAAACTAAAGGAAATGTCTCTTTTAAAACTTTTAAAGGAAATTCTTGCGGAAAAACCGTCTCTTACTGCAGGTGAGCAGTACTTACCTTGATATCTTGGACTTACAACCAAGAACGGCGTCGGAGGTTCCGGAGAAAATTGAGATCTCGGAGAATTCTTCGCGCCTACGCGTTCCTCTCGTCGCGGGGATCCCGAATATAGGAATATCTCTCGGAAGAGAGCCTTGGCCGGCCCTCTAGGGCTTGGTGTTGGTGTCGCCCAAGAGAGGAGGAAGAGAGAGAGGTCGGCGGATGAGAGGGTTGGGCGTGGGTTTAGTGGAGAGGAAATAAAAACCCTCTCTTTAATTACTTATTTATACTTATGGGCGGATCGATCTAACTACACCTTATTTATGGGTTCTCTTATTCTCTATCAACAAAACGAACCAGCCCAGCTGGTCCGCCCACTCCTCTCTCCGCCTAGGTCTAGGGATCAAATCCCACCTATGTGTTTTTCTCTTTTTACCCCTTTTTGCCACTTTCGTTTACGGAAAAATTCTATAAAAATATCCATAAATTCGAAATAAATTCTAAGATATTTCTAAAATTAGTTTCGAGAATTTTCGCGCGTTACAAAGACTTCTTATTACCTAAGGTTTACTCCCCTAGGGTTTTCTCTTTGCTTGAAGTTCACTCCTCCAAAACTTCTCACTACCTAGGGTTCACTCCCCTAGAGTTTTCTCTTTGCTTGGAGTTCACTCCTCCAAGTTTTCTCATCCTTACTAGTCATCCAGTCAACCTTGACCTAACTACAGTCCATTAAACATATTGTCAAACAAATATCAAAACCCTAGAGGTTGATTGCACCAACATGAATATCCATTCACCTCTAGGTGATCTCCTACAAGCATTCCCATAACAGCATGCACATGAAACACTTTAGGCATCAAACTCTTGGTGAGTGGATTTGCCAATATAGAACATGTGTTGATGTGCTCTACCATCACCATACGTTTCTGAACTCTTTCTTTAACCAACAGAAACTTGATGTCAACGAGCTTGGACTTTGATAAACTATGGTTGTTCTTGGCATACAATTATATGGTTTTATTATCACAATTGATCCTTAATAGTATGTCAATACCATCAATGATCTGCAGCACTATGATGAAGTTCCGCAACCAAATCCTATGACTAGATGTTTCGTAGCATGTTACTAACTCTGCTCTACAGTAGAAGTAGCTATTAGCATATGCTTAATGCTTTTCCAAGATATAGCTCCTCTAGCAAACATGAAAATATAGCCTAAAATGGACCTCCTACTGTCCAACCATCCAGCAAAATCAAAGTCTGAATATACAATCACTTTCAGGTGATCTCCGACAAGCATTCCCATAATAATATGCCCATGAAACACCTTAGGCTCCAAGCCCTGGTGAGTTGATATGCCAATATGGAATTTGTGTTGATCTGCTCTATCATCACCTGTCGGCTTTGAACTCTTTCTTTAACCACCAAAAACTTAATGTCAGTGCGCTTGGACTTTGACTAACTACGGTTATTTTGGGTATAAAATTCTATGATTTTATTATCATAATTGATCCTTAATGGTCTGTCAATGTCATCAATGATCTGCAGTGTTGTGATGATGTTCTACAGCTAAATCCTATGATTAGATGTTTCATAACATGCTACCAACTCTGACTTCATAATTGAAGTGGCTATGAGCATCTGCTTGATGCTCTTCCAAAATATAACCCCTCCAACAAGCATGAAAATATAGTCCGAAGTGAACCTTCTGCTATCCAAGCATCCAACAAAATTAGAGTCTGAATATCCAATCACCTCCAGGTGATTTGACCTCCGATACGTGAGTATGTGTCCTTTAGATTTTGCAAATACCACATCACTCTCTTTACTACTTTCTAGTGCGACAATCTTGGGTTACTAATATATTAGTTTAACACCGCTACTATAAACATTATATCTGGTCGTATATAAATTTGTGTATACATGAGACTTTCCATAGCTAAAGGATAGGGAATTGTTCAATCTTCTTTATTTTAAGTTCAAGACGTAGACATGGTTTTAAACTAAATTTGTCACCTTTAGATACATGTTTGTCACCGAGTGTATAGTTTTGCATGTCATACCTTATAAGTACCTTTTCAATATAACCCTATTGTGAAAGTCCAAGAATGCCTCTTGAACGATCACGATAGATCTGTACGCCTATAACAAAGGATGCTTCATCAAGATATTTTATTTCAAAAATACCAGATAAAAATGATTTAGTTTCATGCAGTAGACACTAATTATTGTTCGCAGGCAATATGCCATCCACGTACAATAAAGTATAACAAACTTATTTCCACTGAACTTGATATATATGCACTGATCAATAAGATTTCTTCTAAATTCAAAAGAGACATCCACTTGATAAAATTTTTAGTACCACTAATAGGATGTCTTTTACAAACCATAAATAGACTTCTTTAATCTACACATTAGGTGCTTTAAGCCTTAAGACCTAAAATTCTCTAGTTACACCATATATAGACTCATTAATGTCTCCATTGAGAAACATGGTCTTATATCCATTTGGTGAAACTCCAAATCATAATGAGTTACAAGTGTCATGATTACCCTAAGAGAGTCTTTCTCGATAAAGTAAAAAAGTCTCCTTGTAATCAATGTCTTCCTTTTGAGTGAATCTCTTGGCAACAAGACAAGCCTTATACTTTGCGACATTGCCTCTTGAATCCCACTTGATTTTAAATATCCATTTACAACTAATGGGATTCATACCTTCAGACAATTCGATAAGTTTCCAAATGTCATTGTTGGCCATAGACTTCACCTCTTCTTTCATAGTATTTATCTACCTTCTAGAGTTAGAGCATTGTTTGACCTCTTGAAAAGATGCAGGATTACTTTCAAATTTAATGTCAAACTCATGTTTTTGGAAATAAACATAATCACGAGAAATCATAGATCTCTTATCCCTAATAGATTGCCATAAAGACACTTGTGCTTGAAGTGGTTGAGATACTTGCTATTAATATGAGGTGATATCGAGATGTCATGAGTATATCTTGACTTGCTACTCTTACTGGATGTGCAATATCCATAATATGTGGTATGGAAATTATACTGCTACTAATTGCATAGATGGATCGTCAATGCTTTCCTCAAAAGATATTTCCTGATCTTATCACTCTGACTGTCCTCAATGAATTTGTCATTTCCCATTTCGAAAAAAGGATCTATTAGAAAGATCATAAAATGTATACCCTCTTGACTCTCATAGTAACATACAAAATTGCAGCTAACTGTTCTAGAGTCTAAATTTTTTCATTATATCTATAAGACCTAGCCTTAGCTAGATAACCCCACATATGTAAATGTCTAATACTATGCCTCCCATCCATCCACATCTCGAATGAAGTTTTAGTTACTACTTTACTAAATAGTCTATTGAGTAGGTAAACCGTAGTCTTGAGTGTTTCACCCCACAAAGATTCAGCTAAAGAAGTGAAAGTCATTATACTTCTTACCATATCTTTTAGGGTTCGATTACATTGTTCAACTATACCATTTTAACTGGGATTACTTGGGATGGTATACTGAGGCATAATTCCACACTCAGCAAGATAATTCTCAAAAGATCCTAGACGTTGTTAACCTGATCCATCATATCGATCATAATATTCACCTCTATGATCGGATAGGATAACTTTAATTTTCATACCTAGTTAAAGTTCAACTTCGGTTTTGAAAATTTTAAACATATCCAAATATTGTAATTTCTCATGAATAAGGTACAAATAGTTGAATCAAGAATAATAGTATATAAAGCTAATAAAATATATTTTATCATTCTAAGATGTCTTAGGGAATGATCCATAAGAATCCATATGTATTAGTTCTAAAATATCACTACAATGACTTGCTCCCTTATTACTTTTATTAGTTGTCTTTCCCTTAACACACTCAATGCAGATATTAAAGTCTGACATGTTAAAGGAATAAAGAATTCCATGTTACATTAACCTTCCTAGGTATTATCTGGATATATATCCTAAAAGTCTATGCTACAATATGGTTGAATTCTCGTTAGTCAACTTGTGTTTTATACTTATACAATGCATAATCACGTTATCAACTATAGGAGTTATGATGTTTAACTTATAAAGCTTATCAACTAAAGAATCATTGTCAATCAATACTAAATTTAAGAAAATACTAACAATTCCATTTCCAAATGAACAAGAATAACCTGATTTGTCTAAATAAGAAATTGAAATTAAATTTTGTCGAAAGACAATACAATAAATATATTTTCTAAATCCAAATAAACATCTTCCTAACAAAGCCTAAAAACATCAATCAACTCAACTTTAGCCTTCTTTCAATTCTCCATATCGATGTATCTTTCACCATTAAGCGGAAGACAATTCCTGAGATAATCTTACATAGTGATACTTATGTGAATAATAACACAAATATCTATCCACCAAGTATCTATTAGTACAATAATTAAATTGACTTCTGAACTAATAAAGTTGAGAAGTTTATCTTTCTTTACATGTCAGTTGTCATATTTGGGATAGTTTTTCTTTATATGACCTTTCTTTTACACGCAGTTAGCGTATTTGGAATAGTTTTTCCTCATATGACCTTTCTTTTTGTAAAAATAACAAGTTTATCTAATGTTTGATTGACATTAGATAAATTGTACTCAGTAGATTAGTACATGTTTATTTACTTTGGTGTTGTTTGTGTTTTCGTATCGTATTAATACATGATTTTGGTTTGATTGAGGTTGTGCATATAGTGACATGCATCATAGTATTGTTTGCAGACCGAAGACCACTAGCACCCTTGTGGTTGAGATAGGTCGTCGGGTATATTTTTCTGTTGTGTCACGCTCAGATGGAGTTGTGTGCCAACAGTTGATACTCCCCAGGTGTTTGAAGTCCCCACAGGTGTTTCGGGGTTTTTATAGCCACAAGTGCTTCGGCTTTTCATTCAGGGCCATAGATATTTGGTGTATTTGCATAGCTACAGATGCTTAGCACTTATATCTTATCTACTCAACCTACCCAATATAGCGGTGGTTGGTGTGTGAACAGTACATGTCATAACATCATGCGCATATTATGTATTGTATATTTGCTTGTGTTTGCTGTACTTGTTTGAGCCATGATTGTCATATTTGATTGACATGGATATTCAGTTATTATTTATATTTATTATATAATCTGGATCTGCTCGACAGTACTAGCGGTTTACTGAGGTATTAAGGGGGATTTCTGATCATACCCCTATGTGTAACATTGGTTTTAGGTATATTTTATTTGTACAGATGCATTTGGTTTATCTTCTTTATTCCAGAGACTGTATACACTTGGTTTTCTTTATACTTGTTTTATCCTTTTTATATACCATTCATTTATCTATTCTTATACCTGGAGAGCTCCACCCAGAACTCACCACCCCTCATTCCTCTTTTTGTTTCAGGTAGTTGATAGTCGTGTCTCATGCCGCCAGGAGAGGATCCAGCTGTCAATCCCTTGTTCGAGTATTTTCTTATCGTTTCCATACTTTCGTAGTATTTTATCATGTTGATGTCGTTTTGGTTTTGTCATCAGTTCGGGTGATATTTAACTTTTCTTTGGACGTGTATTTATTTGTTCTCGTTGAATTTTGATTTGATGTATTTAATTTATGAAAAATTACTTATTATATTTATCATTTATTATGCTTACTGTGTGGGTGCCCCGGTTGGTTTTGATATAATCAACCAAGTTAGGTTAGGTCCTGTTATGATTTTAATCCCTCTATCTAAGTGTGTAGGAACTTAGGAGCGGAGAAAGCCGAGCGTAAGACATAGTGGATGAGAATGATTGCATGGGGAAGTAAGCCGACGAGCTCGGTGCATCTGAGAGATGCGGAAGCTGTGAAAGAGTATATCGGTAGAGCAAGAAGGATATGCACGATGTTCGAAGGACGAGAAACCAGAAGGAAGGAGGCTCGAGGGGCGAAAGGCCGAAGTCGAGTTCGGGTGAGCCTAACTCCAGTTGGCCAGAAATCACCTAAGAAAATCCACTGAAGATTGGTCATCGAGCTGCTAACCAAACCTGACTCGAGCGCCCCTATACATACAGGCGCCCAAGAGCCTATTCAATCCACCCAGCTAGCCGTTTGTGATCGTTGCATACCGGATAATGCACAAGCCACGTGTTAGGCACCCAAAACCACTCTGACACCCTTACAGTGTCACATTAGCAAACAGATAGAACTGATCGGGGCTATAAATAGGCCTCTAGAGCTCGGTTCCAAACCATCAATCAACTGAAATAAATTCTTTCTTGTTTTCTAGCTTCCTGTGCTTCAAAGTGTGTAAAAGACTTCTCCGCTAGAAGGAGATTTTGATAGTGAGCTTCAACCATCTTGGATTAACAACCACCTAGGTTGCAACCAAGTAAATTTATGTGTCTTAGTCTTTTACTAGTTTAATTAGTTTATATTCATTTTATTTTATTATTTCAACTAATCTGAATTCTTTGTGAGCCGCACAAAAGATCTGTTGTATTTTACAACGGCAATTCACCCCCCTCTTGTCGGTCCACCTTGATTTGACAAGTGGTATTAGAGCTAGGACGTCGCAGAAGGACTAACCGTCAACTACAGCAAAATCTGAAAAATGGTTGGACCAGTGATCTACCCACCGAAGTTTGAGGGGGAGCTCACAGCATGGAAAAGAAAATTGAAGATATTTTTTACTACTGATTACGAATTATTACTAACAATACAATGAAAAATTATTTTTCAGCTCCAAAAGATAACGAAGGAAAAATCAAGGAACCTGAATCCTGGAACAAAAAGGAATAAGCAGATGCGATAGAAAATGGAAAGGCAAAATTCCATCTGTTGACTGCCCTCCTTGAACAAGATGTCAATCGAATCAGGAAGTACAACTCGGTAATGAAACTTTGGGAAAAGTTCCTAGAATTGCACGAAGGCACCTCAGAGGCGAAACTGGCATGACGATACATCCTACGAAGCCAGCTTACCAACCTCCAAATGGAAGACAGTCAATCAGTTGCACAATTGCACGCCAAGGTAAAAGAGCTAATCACGAACCTTGAGAACCTCAGTGAAAAGGTATCAAATCGTGATGCTCAACGGTACGCGCTGAATGCTTTCCCAAGAATCCCGAATTAGACCTTAGTAATCAACGCATATTTTATTTCAAAAGACCTTGAGGTAAGTACTATAGAGCAACTATTTTCGATTTTAGAACTTCACGAATCTCGGTGTGTAGGGAAGAGTAGGAAAATAGACAACGTCGCTCTGAACGCAAGAATAAACCAGATTGAGGATGAGTCATCAACGGGCGATGAAAATACAGTGGAGATGATAAAAAGCCTTAAAAGTTTTTTTAAAATGGCTAATAAATTTTCTAAGTTTCAGGGTAAAAGTCGATCTCCAAAGAAGCATAGAGTCCGATGCTATAACTACAAACAGGAGGGTCATCTAAAAGATCAGTGTCCCAAACTTAAGAACCAGCCAAAGAAGAAGAAGACATTGAAAGCCATCTGGGATGAGACCTCATTTAATGAATCGGAAACTGAAGAATACGCTGGATTTACGCTGATGGCAAGTCATCAAGAGGAGAGTACTGAAGAAGGGGGAGCTACACCAGAAGAAAACAACAACAAAGGGGGAGTCCCTCTTTTCAAAAGCGACCCGATATGTGAGCTATGTTTTCTCCCTCATGATCAAATATACTCTGGTATAAAAGCAATGCTTAAAGCAAATCTTAAATTAGAAAAAAATCAAAAAATAAAAATGAAATTGACTAATGCATGTTCATTTTATGGTTCTGATAAACTGAAAAATGATGTTGTTAGTTTGAGAAATTTAGTTTAAAAAAATTAAATTTTGATATTGCATGTTTACGCCGAAAGAAAAATAGTTATTTTGATAATCTGAACTGGTATATTAAAAATCACAAGGGCCAACTTAGAAAAGTATCTAAGAATTATATTCCTGTGAAATTTTTAATCAGCCCCGTAGATAGGAACTTATTTTGGGTTTCTATGTCTTTATTAGATTAATTTTTACTCGGTATATGTTTTAGTGCTAACAATATTTTTGTTAGTTTTTAAATATATTTTTTCACTCTTTAATATTTACTTTCTTTGAAAAATAAATAGCAGATGAATTTTAAATTGATAAAATCATGATCATATTTTTCCTAAATACACGAATATTTTCTTTACTTACTGTGAATTTTTTAAATTGTTTTGATTATCTTTTGAATTTTCATAATTTTGCGATCAAAATTTAAATTTTAAAATTTAAAAATAGATAAAAATTTTATTTTCTCAGATATGATTTTTTTCAAGTCTAGATATGATAAATAGACCTCAGTAAAATTTTACTCGAATTTTTTGAAGTATTTTTGAATGTTCAATATTTATTCTTCAAAAATTCTACTTTGATAGTATTTGATTTATTTTTCAATTTAGATAACGTTTCTAAAGTTGGAAATTCTTGTAAGAGCTCAAAACTCTATTTTCCACTTATGCAAACATTTTCATATTTTTCTTACATGTTTTTGATTTTCTATGAATTTTTTATTGAAATTTGATTTTTTTTTTAATTTTAAATTTTGATAGAAAATTATTTTTTTTCAAATCTAATTATTCTAGATCTACTCTTCATCCGTTGACTTTAATAAAATTTTCCAAATTTTTTATATAATTTCAAATTTAGAAAATTAAATCTTCAAGAATTTTAATCAATCAATTTTTTCTATCTTTCCCTTTCCCTAATTTCTTGTTGTGCCCCAATTTTTGCAATGATCAAAGGGGGAGAGTCGCTTAAGTTCAAGAGGACGTTGTAATTTTTATTTGTAAATATTTTTGTCAGGCTTAATTGTATTAGTTAGTGTTATTTCTTTTAATCATAATCCTAACTAAACTTGAGTTGATGCACATCAAAAAGAGTGAGATTGTTGGTGTCCCGGTTGGTTTTGATGTGATCAACCAAGTTAGGTTAGGTCCTGTTGTGATTTTGATTCCTCTATCTAAGTGTGCAGAAACTTAGGAGCGGAGGAAGTCGAGCGTAAAATGCAGTGGACGAGAAGAATTACATGGGGAAGTGAATCGACGGGCTCGGTGCATCCGAGGGATGCAAATCGGAGCTAGGGCACCCGAGGTGGAAGACTCTCTGATGTAGCAGTATGGATCTAAGGAGCTTCATTGATTGGAAGCCTAGCTCACCATCACCATTGTCGTCATCGTGGGTGTGAGGTGATCTATTGATACTCAATACTGATTTGGGTTTATTTAATGCAGAAGTTATTGGTTGCAAAGAATTTGAGATTTAGGTTAGTTAACAATGTTGTTTGTGATTTAGGCAGTGGTCGTGTGAAACTATTGAGGTTGTGGATCATAGTGGGGATGATGTTTAGATTTGGTTTGGTGTCTTGTGGTGGGATATCAGGTAGTTGAGTTCCTTGCATTTATGGGAGTTACTGTGTGGTACGTTGTTTAGATTGTGTGTTGGTTGGGAAGTTTGTTTATACTTGGACTTCTAAGTAAGGATTAGACCTAACCACAAAATTTAGTTTTTAAATCGGAGGGTGACCGTTAGGGTTAGGATGATTTAAGCCGGTGGTGCTATACTTAGCTATTTGATATTTATTAAAGTATCTAAAACAGTATTTGATACAAGACGTTGACTTGGTATGGACGTTGAACGCAGAGTTCTCTTTAGACATGGACTTCACATTTGGAGGCGAGTACTTCTTATTTGATTTCTGTAGATTCTTTTACCTTAAATGCATGGTTATTTTATTTTCTGAGTAGGTTGTGTTGGATCGAGAGAACTGATAGAGGGGGGTGAATATCGGAAATCGTTTTTCGGAAAACTTAGAGCAAGTACGCAGCGGAAATTAAGAAAACAAAATCACACAGAGACACTATCGATTTTACTTGGTTCGGAGCCTGGGTCGACTCCTACTCCAAGGCCTACGGTCGTTGACCGTTTACTTTGGGCAATTCTATATGAGGCGCAATGAAAGTTTACAGATATTGATTCACAAATACAGTATAGTAAACTTAACAAAAAGAAAGCTCTTCTTTTTACCGACGTCCGATGAATGTTGACTTGTTCGGAGCAGCAGGACGTCGTCGGCTCGAGTTGGGAGGTTTCCGAAGCGAGGCGCGAGAGCGGAAGAGCGTAGAAGCATTGATTGGAAGTGTTGTACGAAGCTTGGGGTCGAGGGCCCTTTATATAGGGCCTGGGGGCGCCCGAGACGTCGGGGGTGCCCCCCGCACGTGGCATTTGATCCTCCAATTCCTCGGTCAGCGTCTGATCCCTTTATCTTCGGAATCCGCTTTGACCGGGGCGCCCGGAGCGCTTGGGGCGCCCGGAGCGCTCGGGGCGCCCGGGTTGACCGGGTCAAACTTTATCCCTTGCTTCACTGGCTTGCGCTTCGATGCTTGCTGTTGGGGGCGCCCGGGACGCTGGGGGCGCCCGGGAGCAGCGGGGTCGCCCGCAGGATGTACTGTCGAAGTGTGCTTTTTACTTGTGTGTTTTATGTTCACCTTGGGGGCGCCCGGGACACTCCGGGCACCCTGGTCAGGTGTTGCCTCACTCCTTTGAGGCTCTCTGAGCTGCAGACACTCGTTCCTTCGGTCCTGCATTCAGGGTTAGTCCAAAACACAACAAAACATTAAGTGGTTAGTTTATACAGCCTTAGCTGTCTTGGTTCTGACTTTGAGTCTCCAAAATGGAACCCTAGGTCGAACCGACACCTACTGTTCCCTCGACGGGGAACACGTCCTCACCTACTCCTCTCGGGAGAATTTACCTGATGCCAACCATTCCTCTGGTTGGACTTTTGCCTGGCGGTCCTTTGCCAGGTCTTGGATACCGGGCTGTCCTTCGCCCGGTGCCTAGCAGTCCTTCGCTAGGGCTTCAGTCCCAAGCTGTCCTTCGCCTGGCGCCTAGCAGTCCTTCGCCAGGGCTTTTCATTCTGGCATTCCTTCGCCAGTGCCTAGCATTCCTTCGCTAGGGCTTTGTATCCTGGCAGTCCTTCGCCAGTGCCTAGCAGTCCTTCGCTAGGGCTTTGTATCCTGGCATTCCTTCGCTAGGTGCCTAGCAGTCCTTCGCTAGGATTTTGTATCCTGGCATTCCTTCGCCAGGTGCCTAGCAGTCCTTCGCTAGGACTTTGTATCCTGCACACTCAGTGAATATTGTTAGATCACAAACAAACTTAACTTTGAATCCTTTGTCAATATCAAAACAAGGTTCGATATGGTGCTTCCTGCACCAACAGGTTGTTTTATCCTAAATCTATTTGCCTTATTTTTCCTGCTTGATACTTATTCGTGCTTGACCTTTGAGTAGTAATTCAAATTATTTAGTTATACAGTCTCATCTCTTGGCTTTGTTGGTGCAGTCTGACCCTGATTGTTGTTTTGGTGTTGACACCGATTTAAGTTTGATTTAAGTCTGGTTGAATTTGGATTAAGTCCAGGTGGATCGGGAGATCGCATGCTGGCAGTGTGAAAAGTAACTTGGAGGGTTAGGTGTGGAAAAGTCTTAGCTTGGAGGGCTAAGTGTGTAAAAAGTCCTAGCTTGGAGGGCTAGGTGTGGAAAGTCCTAACTTGGAGGGTTAGGTGTGAAAAAGTCCTAGCTTGTAGGGCTAGGTGTGAAAATTTCTAACTCGGAGGGTTAGGCGATTGGAAATCCTGGTGAGTGAAGTCGGGTCCTGATGAGTGAAGCCAGGTTGAAATCCTAGTGAGTGAAGCTAGGTTGAAATCCTGGTAAGTGAAGTCGGGTCCTGGTGAGTGAAGCCAGGTGATTGAAATCCTAGTGAGTGAAGCTAGGTTAAAATCCTGGTGAGTGAAGTCGTGTCCTGGTGAGTGAAGCCAGGTGATTGAAATCCTAGTGAGTGAAGCTAGGTTGAAATCCCGGTGAGTGAAGCCGGGTGACCGAAACCCTGGTGAGTGAAGCCAAGTCTTGGTGAGTTAAGCCAGGTGGACTAAAGTCCCGGTGAGTGAAGCTGGGCATGGAATCTTAGTCCGAGGGACTGAGCACGAGTCAGGGGAGGCTGGGAGCCAGTTCTCTTGACTTAGAGTGGGTTTGGCCTTCCCTGGATCGGCCTAGTGACCGATCAGGGAAGTTGGCACGGAGTTCCCTCGTGGATCAGTCTGGTGACCGATCCAACGATGTCTGATCGGTCTGGTGACCGATCAGGGAACATACGGTGACTTTGGCAAACCTACTGATTGGCTCTTGATCGGTCTGGTGACCGATCAGGGAGCATACAGTGAGTTTGGAAAACTTTCAGTGCGGCTCCTGATCGGTCTGGTGACCGATCAGGGATACTATTCAGATCGTTCTGGTGAACAATCAAATGTCGCGAGTTCCTCACTATGACCGATCAAGACCCAGCCTGATTGGTCTGGGGACTGATCAGGAGTGTGCAGCAGACTGCTGGATAGGTCTGGGGACCTATCAGGAGTGTGCAGCAGACTATTGGATAGGTCTGGTGACCGATCAGGGTCCTCCCTGATCGGTCTGGTGACCGATCAGGGTCCTCCCTGATCGGTCTGGGGACCGATCAGGAGCTGAATTTTCATTCAAATACGCTGTCCGAAGCTCTGATCGCGACTGTTTTCTCTGCCGATTCTCTGATACATTACTGATTTCATGTGATATGCTTTGCTAAGTGTCTGATTGAGTGTGCAGGTGACAGGGATGGGTTCAAACACTCAAGGAGGGTCAATGAGAGACTTTCCATCGAGCAGGTTTGACACTTGTCATTCTCAGGCTTCAACGGACGCTGGCTGATCTGGAGCTGCTGACTGGGGCTCGACTGAGGGAAGCTCAGGGAGTCCAGGTGAGGTCAGGGATAGCTGGGTTGTTGCAGGTGAGAAGTTGGCAAGCTCCAGAGGTGCGTCTGACCTGGCGATGCTGGCGATGGAAGCAGGTTAAGTGGTGACTAGGAAGAAGAGAGGCGAGGATCACTTCTGTTCTTGCTACAACTCTTGAGCTCCTTGGGTGATAGCTTTGATCCTGCATCTTAAAGCTTCTGCAAACTTGAGCATCCTTTGAAGCTTCTGCATACTTGAGCGCTTGGAAGAAGAAACAAGGAGTTTGGCAAGTCCATCAGCGAGAAGACACGAAGAAGGGAGTTCTTGCGTGAGATCTGTGCTGAGTGGAGCTCGGTGAGGAGTTCGCTTGTGTTCTTGCTATCCTAAGTGCTCTGTAAGATTCCTTCTTGCATTTCCTTGTGCTTAAATTCATCAATCTGTTGAAACGTTGTGGAGAGGTTACTCCACCGAGAGGGCAAAGTGCATTAGAAATATTCTTGAGCATTCAAGTTTTCCACTTCATCAAATTTTCTATTTTCTTAACTTTTACTTCATTCTTACCATTTCATATGTCTTTAGCTTGTTTGAATATACTTTTGTAGATGTGGATCTGAATCATGAATGATGGTGGAGAGTAGATAACAAGCAAGCCTATGGTAGTGCAAAAAATATGTGTGTTTAAGTGAGCTCCACATTCATCATGAACTTAGAACTCAAGAAGAGAGCCACCAAAACTTCCCTTCAAAGGCTTAGTGAGTTAAATTCATCTCAATGAATCATGAAAGATGAAAATGCTATGTTGTTGATTTAAGGACGAGATACTAATCCATAGAGCTTAGATTTTTGAGAATTAACAACCTTAGGTAATTTCTTTTCAATTGCTTCTAACTATGTTTGGAAAGAATCTAAGGGATACATATTTAGTAGTTTTCATGAGACGCTCAAGTTTAAGTGTGGGGGAGTTGATAAATATTATTTTGTTGATCATTTCAGGTTCTAAAATCCATGTTTGCCCCATATTTTACTTGCTTTATCATGAATTTACCTTAGGTTCTATGAATTAATTCTATTTTGGGCTTTATTAGAAATCTTTATACATTTGAAATGTTTTTGGCACTAAATTGTTAATCTACTTTTATAGGCTTGGAAGGATCATGGACCTAGGTCATGCTAGGTCAAACTTGAGTCAAAAGTGGATCCGGATCGAGTGATCAAGCATCAGTCTAATATGGGTCGTCCGATTCAAAAAAAATGGCTAGATCTGAGCCATCTGCGAACTTTTGATGCAATCCGAGCTAGGGTTAAAGCTAATCAAGCACTTAGGTCAAGATTTGAAGGTTTCATCCAAATCAGAGATCATTCAGCCGTTGGATCAAGCTCAAAAGGATCTAGACCGTCCATTCAAAGATCAGGTAGATCTGAGCCACTCGTTGCAAATCAGGAAGATCCGAGTTACTGAGAGGCAGATCCTGACCCTTGATCAAGATCTGAACCATGATCAAGATCTGGAAGGTTTGGTTCAGATCTGAAGAGATCCAGTCGTTGGATGGAGTAAAGAGAATCACAGCCGTCCATTGTCAAACTATATAAACCGTTTCCTTCCCCGATCAGATCTGTCGCGTCTTCGCCGCAGCTTAGAGTTCTTCGAGTTTCTTCACTGTTTTCTTCAATTTCTTCTCATCAGATCGCTCGACCGCATGGATTGCAAACTTGGTTAGAGTTCTAGATCGTCGGGAATATGTCTCCGTGAGATTTTCAGCTCCAATTCGTCACTGAACAGAGCTGGGTGAGGGTTTCAATAGCTCTGCCATTCGACTGATCGGATCTCTGTTGCGTGCCATTTCTCATCCACCTGAGCAAGTCGGAGGGTTCTCTGGATTGCTCTGATCGTTCCGAAGTCATTACCGCAATCCCACACATTGAGTTTGAGGAGATCGGATGGATTTTTCAGCCGGGAGTAGATTTTGAGCTGAATCGATCGCGGAGTCAGATATTCCAGCGATTTGTCAAGCTAGGGGGTTCGTGGCTTACTCTTGTGTGACAGCAAGAAGTACTTGAACCAAGGGAAGGGATCGATGCTTAGTTTCTTTTTGAATTATTGTTTCTGAGTAGTAGTTTCAATTTCTTCATATCATTTATAGTTTCTGAACTTTGTATCAGAGATGCTTAGTTTTCTCAATTGTTTCTGCATTTATTAGATTTTCATTTCTGCATTCGTATTAGATAGATTGCCTGTTCAGTGAACATTGCACTTGATCTAAGCTTACTTCGCATTTAGCTCATTGCTTGCGTATCAGTTTCCATTTCTGCAAATTTCAGTTTCATTTCTGCAAGTTTCGGTTGATAGTTTCTGAAGTTTGTATCAAGTGAACATTAGTTCTTCTAAATCTTTTTTGAACACTAGATTTGTGCACTTAATCTCAGCTTGCTTTATTTGTTTCTACATTCGATTTGTTGCTGCACTTCTGCATTCATGTTCGACATTTCTGCACTCATTTCTGCCTTAGGTTTGTGTCTGAATTGATCAGTCTTCGGTCTGAATTTCTTCATTCATTCCTACATATCTCTTCACTGATAGCCTTTCCTTCCAAGTTGAATTGATCAGTTTCATTTCTGAATTGTCAGTTTACAGTTTCTGCATTTAGTATCAATTTTTCGGCACATAAGTTTTCTCCTCTGCATATCAAGTTTGTTTCATTTCTGGATTTTGTGTTAAGTAAAGATTCAGCCAATGATTCGTGTAAAACTTGTTACACATTCTGTTTGTTTTGAGTTTGATTCCTGAAGTTACACACACCTTTTAGTGTGCTATTGTGCTTGAAATCAGTTTCCTTCGCATTCAATTGTTTCTGAACTGTAATCCTCTTTTCGGCATTTCAGTTTGCATTTCTGCACTTTGTATCAAGTGAAGCATTCCGCATTGATTGGTATGAAGTTAAACACAACTTGTAGTGTACCATTGCATTTGATATCAGATTTGTTCTCCAAATTCGTTTAATTTGCATTGGTTGATCAAGTTCCCCATTGGTTGAGTTCATTAGTTGAAATTACCTAGTTTAAATTCGTCTAGTTAAGTTTCCTTTCTTTTCACTGTGATTTCATTCCTGATTGCTGTTGGGACAGGGTGCATGTTGACATGGATACGGGTTCGTAATTTTAAAATTTAATTATGTGTAGCGGAAGGTTTAGCATAAATAATTTCTCAAATTATTTTAACCACGTATCTAGCATGCAACCTTATGTTGTGGAGACATGATCATACATTTAAAATTTTATAGAAAGTAAATTAATTTACTTAATACCTCGCGTAACTCGTAGAAAGGGACGAGATCCAACCGTAGCGTCCCTTGGAAGCTCCGCCTCTATTCGCGTCCACGCCGAGTTTTCTTCGGGATGACTTCGCAAAGCCACGAGTTTCGTGCCGACAAGAACTACTAGATTCTCCAAAGGCACGACAAGAATACCAAGAGAGAGATGGAAAGACTAACCACCAAACGAAGAACGGAATCAAGATTCCGGGAGGAAGGAAGGAGTCGCGCCCGCGTCTTCTTCTTCGGCCTCTTCTTGGTGGTGGAAGCTCACGGCAACCAAAAGGAGGGCCTCTATGGCCGGCGCCACTAGAGGAGGGAGAGGGAGAGAAGGAGAGGGAGAGAGGCTAGGCAAGAATCCTTGATCTCTTGGATTCTTAATTTCCAAGTCTTGCCTTGATTCCTTTATATAGTAGTCTCTCAATCGCCAAGTCTCCTTTTTATGGAATAAATTTCATAAGAAATTTATCATATAAATTTTTCTATGAATTATTCCATCATGCCAAGTTTTTATCATAATTTAATTTATAATAAAACAACCATGTCTCCCTTTTCTTATGGAAAGAAATTTCTTCATATAAATTTATTTATATAAATTTCTTTATCATGGTAAATCAATCTATTATTGATTTTATAAAATAAAATAAACCAATCCATGGTTCATTTTAATTTCCATGAAAAATAAATCCCTTTATATAAATTTCTTTATATAAATTTCTTTATCCATAATTTTATAAAACAAACCGCGCTCGGTTTATTTTATAATTTGAACCAAACAATTTGGTTCTCCCCTTTTAATGTGGCCGGCCAAACAAAGAGGGTGGGGACCCTCTTTGGCCGGCCAAACCCAAGCCATGACCTCACGAATTAAACTCATTTAATTCGTCCAATAAGTCTTCAAAAGACTTAGCCATTTTATGCTTCCGATGCGTCTCTGAAAAATTCAGATTCGACTTATCTCTCTTGATCGGAAAATCCAATTTTCAACTTGTTTTAAATCCCTTGGATTACTCGTAGTGCGTGTGACTAAATAGGCTTTCGATTTATGTTGGCCGTCTATAATCAACCAATTATAGAACGATCATGAGTGGCACCTAGTAGTACATCATGATCCCCAATTAATCGAAAGATCAACGGTTGACCTCAGAAATAATTCTGAAACCCTTCAGCAGCTTTAATGAATCGTGCCTCATTCCCTTCACCATCTTATACCCACTTGGTTCAGGACACGGTCTATGTGTGTCAGTCCCCACTAGGCTGATTACGTCACACCTAGCCCAAGTAATGTCTTTCCCGTCCAACGGATTCTAATTACTCTCATGTTTCTGAGAGATTCATACTCGGAACATGTGATGCTCTGGCCAGAGGCTTCGAGTAACAATCCGATGATAGGCCTTGGGTATACATCTCCTCGCAAGGAGTGGTGAATCCTTTGTAAGCTGTTCAAACATCTTCGGGCACTTCAGCTTATACCCAACCATCCTGGGTCCACACCTCCTTGGAGATGCTTGCTTAAGATGTCAAAGTATAAGTCTCCATGACCAAGATGACTTGAACACCGCAAGTCAAAGGAACATCGCACTTAAGCTGCAGTAAGAACTTCACTGACATGTCTATATGTAGACTACCATATGAAGTTTTACAGCTAGTCACTCCAATGAACTAGTTCCCTTAACTAGCATTCATGTTTATCTCCGGACATCCCAATGTCACCAGCCAGTGAGAATCAGCTGATTAGAGAATAACCCATACTAGTCTCAACAGAATTGATAATGTCCGTATTTATCAATTCATCGACTAGGGACAATTTCAATACTCCACAATTGTACATGTAGAGATAATCACTAGTTGTGAATTCATCACAAATTCTCTCATGCTATGAATTGTATTGCGGGCATTCAGTAAATGAGTTTAAGATCTCAATCAAATACACTAACATGTATACTCAAATAGTGAATCTTCATTTATTAAAATAAACGATTACAATCATAAGGCGATTGCCTTAGGACACTTCTCTTATATTACTAACAATTGCAAACAAAACCCAAATCTTATTTAAAACCCAAAAATATTTGAGGACACATAAATTCAAGCTTGAACCAAACATCCTGAACTAGCCCTAGGAAAAAATACGACCTGTGGCCCCTTTACTACATTTAAATTGTGAGCTAGGGTTTCCAGCAGTTGAAATATCTAAATTTGAGACCCATATTCGTGACATCTAGCTTTGGGGTTCATCAAATTTTTGGCGACGTTGCCGGGGGCATACTAGTTGAGTTTGTTTGATTTTTGCTTGTGTGCTTACTGCTATATCTTGTGATTTACTTTATCTGTTTTATTTTTCCATACACATTTGCTGCGATTTGTTTATTTTATGACCAGGTCAGCAGGTGGTGATCTCGAGGAATTTGACCCTGAAATTGAGAGAACTTTCAGAGCAAGGAGGAACCAAGGCATAATTTCAGAGGCTATTGATATTCCTCCTCTTCAGACTATTCCTACTCATTCAGGCATTATCATGGCAGACCACCAGAAGACCATGAAAGAACTTGCATCACCAGATGATACCTTTCAGTATTCCAGCATTGCTTATCCAGAGCTGACTAGCGATTTTGAGCTTAGATCCGGACTCATCCACTTGTTACCTAAATTTCAAGGATTTTCTGGAGAGGATCCAAATAGACATCTGCATGAATTTCACGTAGTCTGCTCCACCATGAAGCCTCAGGGGATTTCAGAAGAAGAAATTAAGCTGAGGGTATTCCCATTTTCCCTGACTGGAGCAGCAAAGGATTGGTTCTACTATTTACCTACTGGGCACGTGTCTAGTTGGATTTCCATGAAGAAGGCATTTCTAGAAAAATACTTCTCAGCCTCCAGAACTGCAATCATCAGAAAGAGCATATGTGGCATACAGCAAGTGGTGGGAGAGACTCTTTATGACTACTTGGAGAGATTTAACAAGATATGCTCTTGTTGCCCACAGCACCAGATCAGCGAGCAGCTCCTCATTCAGTACTTCTACGAGGGTTTATTGCAGATGGATAGGACCATGATAGACCCTGCAGCTGGAGGAGCCCTAGTTAACAAAACACCAGATCAAGCTAGGGAGTTGATTTTGAACATGGCAGAGAACTCACAGTAGTTTGGAAGCAGAGCATTGCCCACCAGAGGAGTGAATGAGGTCCAGGTGGCTTCTAATGAACAAAGGGAAATTAGGAATTCTCTGGTAGAGCTCACATCATTGGTGAAGCAAATGACTCTTAATAATGCAAGCCAAAATCCCAACTTTTCGGTACCTCTACAATCAAGCCAAGTGATGAGGGTATGTGGTATTTGCTCTAGCCAGGAACATAATTCAAATTCATGTCCCAACCTCCAACAAGATGAGACAATAGCGGCGTTGGTTAGGGGACAATTTCAAGCCAGGAGTAACCCCTGCTTCTCTACTTATAACCCTGGTTGGAGGGATCATCCAAATCTAAAATATGAAGATTCTTTCTACCAATAAAATCCATCACAACAACAATTTCAGCAGCCTCAACAGAATTTCCAGCAACCGCAGCAATCTCAGCAGCAAAATCAGCAATTCCGGCCCCAAATTCAGCCATTCCAACCAACATTCCAGCAACCCTTTCAAGGGAATCAACAAGGTTTCCAAGAGAATTTGAATTTTCAGCAACAATATCAACCCTTACAGCAACAATTCCAACAACCACAGTAAGGTTTTCAGCCTTTCAATCAAAATATTCAACCACAAAATCAAGGTTTTCAGCCCACTCAGTTTCAATCTTCACCACAACCATTCCCACTTCAAAATCAGAATTTTCAAGGCTATAATTCTCAGCAAGTTTAACCATCATTCCAGCCTAATTATCAGCCATTTCAACAACCATTTCAGCCCTACAATCAGCCCCAACAGCCCCAATTCCAACAATCACAGCAGGGTAATACTTATCAGCAGCCTACCTCATCATTTCAAGGTCAATCAAAGCCCTATGCTAACCAAGGGGGCTATGGAGGTTCTAGTGGGGGGAAATGTGCAACAACAAAGGATAGAAGAGATGTTTCAACAACTTTTACAACAACAAAGAAATGATCTCATCATACAAAACATCGAAAGGCAAATTGGACAATTGGCTAGTGGGATGAATCAAATTCAAGCTCAAGGATCAAGCCAACTACCTTCTCAAGTTACTCCCAATCCAAAGGGAAACGTTAGCGCTATTACTTTGAGGAGTGGGAAGGTTACTTCAACTGAAAATGGTCCAAGAGCTGATTTTTCTGAAAACAGGGCAGCACCTACATTTTCAGCACCAATCAGTCCTGAAATCACTTCAAAATCAGTTGGTTCCACCCCGTAGTCCGTGCTCAACTTCTTCCTCAAGTAATCCTGTGATTTTGGTAGAAAATGAGGGAGAAATCAGAGGTGAAACTAATCTTACAGCAGCTACATCAAGTGGGACAGCAGCTCAAAATTCAGTCCCTCCAAATTCGGTTCAAGAGGAAGAAATGAGAGTTCCCTTGGCCTTTCCACAGCGAAAAACTCAAGTCAAAAGGCAAGTGGAGGAGTAGAAAGCTAAAGAATACAATGAGCTTGTAAAGTTGTTTAGCAAAGTAGAGATTAATGTACCCCTGTTGACCATGATTAAACAGATTCCTAAGTATGCAAAATTCCTGAAAGATTTATGTGTTCACAAGAAGAAGCTTAAGGAGAATGAGTTGGTCAGGTTGGGGAAAAATGTTTCAGCACTCATCCATGCCATACCTCAAAAGTGTGAAGACCCTGGAGCTTTTACTGTATCATGTGAGATAGGGAGGATTATGTTTCATGACGCCATGCTAGACTTGGGAGCCTCCATCAATGTAATGCCCAGATCGGTCTTTCAGATGCTTAGCATTGGCCCTCTGCAGCCCACTGGAGTGGTAATTCAGTTAGCAGACAGAAGCCAGACCCATCCAGCAGGAATTATTGAAGATGTTTTGGTAAAAGTAAAAGAGTTGATTTTCCCTGCAGACTTCTACATTCTAAACATGGAAGGAGACTATCTTGCACATAAATCCCTACTTATCCTTGGCAGGCCTTTTTTGAAGACTGTCAGGACAAAAATTGACGTTTATGCTGGCACACTTTCGATGGAAGTGGGGGACACAGTAGTCCAGTTTAGTATTTTCGATGCCATGAAGTACCCTAGGGAAGATCACTCTATTATGAGCATTGACATTCTGGATGGACTGGTTGATACAGATTCAGTGGTTGAGGGAATTTCACATGATGTTTCCAGAGGAGATATTTTTTCAGAGGAGGCTGAGGGAGTACTTGCTATTGAGACTGAGAATATTTCAGAGTTTATTTCAGATTCACTTCCAGCTGGTGAGGATTTTCTAGGTGTAGGGGATTGCACAGAGCCCCAAGGATCACCTATTTCTATTGAGGTTCCAGAGGATTCAGAGCACAGGTATGATAGTATAGGGGATTACACAGAGCCCCAAGGATCACTCATACCCACTGAGCAGGGCCAGATTGAACTTAAGCTACTACCAGGCCACTTGAAATATGTGTACTTAGGAGAGGAGCAGAATTTTCCAATTATTATTGCTCAGCATTTGGAATCAGAGCAGGAAGAGAAATTATTGCAAGTCCTGAGGCAATACAAGAAAGCGATTGGGTGGACTTTATCAGATATACCAGGTATCAGCCCAGCTCTCTATATGCACAGGATATTCTTGGAAGAAAATGTTAAACCCGTGAGGCAGCCACAAAGGAGACTTAATCCACTTATTTTGGACGTTGTTAAGAAAGAGGTGACTCGACTTCTGCAGGCAGGTATCATTTACCCCATTTCTGATAGTCAGTGGGTTAGTCCCATACATGTGGTGCCCAAGAAATCTGGAGTGACAGTGGTGGAAGATGGAAGCAACGAACTAGTGTCCACCAGAGTTAAGAATTCCTGGAGAGTCTGCATTGATTACAAGAAGTTCAACAAAGTCACAAGGAAAGATCACTTTCCTTTACCCTTTATTGATCAGATGCTTGAAAGACTGGCAGGGAAGTCCCATTACTGTTTTTTGGATGGTTATTCAGGCTACTTCCAGATTTGTATAGATCCAGAGGACCAAGAGAAGACTACCTTCACTTGCCCCTTTGGCACTTTTGCCTACAGACGGATGCCTTTTGGGCTCTGCAACGCACTAGGAACATTTCAGCGATGCATGGTAAGTATATTTGGTGAGTTGTTAAAGCATTGTATGGAGGTATTTATGGATGACTTTTCAATTTTTGGCACGTCTTTTGATTCATATTTAGAAAATTTATCTAGGGTTTTACACCGTTGCATTGAGACTAACCTTGTGCTTAATTTTGAAAAATGTCACTTCATGGTAGAGCATAGTATTGTACTTGGACACATAGTCTCTAGGAGAGGTATAGAGGTAGATCCTACAAAAATAAGTATTATTTCTTCTTTATCTTATCCCGTATGCGTACGGGATGTGCGTGCTTTCCTTGGACATGCAGGTTTCTACCGCAGATTTATTAGAGACTTTAGCGATTGCTCGGCCCTTGACAAAACTTTTGCAGAAAGATGTTGAATTTTACTTTGATGATAAGTGCAAAGAAGCTTTTCATAGACTTAGGGAGGCTCTTACCTCTGCTCCTATTATTAAGTCACCTGATTGGAGTTTGTCATTTGAATTAATGTGTGATGCATCTAACTTTGCAGTGGGAGCTGTTCTAGCACAGAGGGTGGATGGAGCACCTCATGTCATATGTTATGCTTCCAAGACCCTGAATGTCGCCCAAGCAAATTACACTACCACTGAGAAGGAGCTTCTTGCCATAGTTTTTACTTTAGATCGTTTTAGATCTTATTTATTGTGCTCACATGCTATTATTTTTTCTGATCATGCAGCTCTAAAATACTTGTTGAAAAATCCTGATGCTAAACCTAGACTGATCAGATGGATGCTCCTACTCCAAGAATTTGACCTGGAAATCAGAGACAGAAGTGGCAAAGAAAACCTAGTTGCAGATCACCTGAGCAGAATTGAAGGAGATGGATCTCCTACCACCATTGACGATGATTTTAGAGATGAGCACCTTCTTACAGTACATGGTGAGACACCTTGGTATGCAGACCTAGTTAATTTCTTAGCTGCACGTGTTTTTCCTACACTCTTTTCTAAAGCTCAAAAAGATAAACTCAAAAGCGGTGCCAAATTCTATGTGTGGGATGATCCTTATTTATGGAAATTTTGTAACGATCAAATAATTAGGAGATGCATACCAGACCATGAGTTTTCTTCTGTCCTTACATTTTGCCATTTATTAGCTTGTAGGGGGCATTTTGGACCCCCAAAGAACTGCTAGGAAGGTGCTAGAGTGTGGATTGTACTGGCCCACCCTTTTTCATGATGCATATCTGTTTTATAAGAATTGTGATAGATGTCAGCGAACTGGGAACATAGGAGCGAGAAATGAGATGCACCAACACACTATACTTTTCTGTGAGATTTTTGATGTTTGGGGAATAAATTTTATGGGACCTTTTCCTGCATCATTTGGGTATCTGTATATTTTGCTTGTTGTGGATTATGTCTTAAAATGGGTGGAGGTCATTCCCTCCAAGACTGATGACTCTTGTGTTGTTGTTAGCTTTGTCAGGTCACACATTTTCTGCAGGTTTGGAATTCCAAGGGTCATAATAAGTGACCAAGGATCTCATTTTTGTAATAAACACATGAAGACTCTACTTGGCAAGTATGGGGTTATGCACAAAGTTTCTACATCCTACCATCCCCAAACAAATGGGCAGGCTGAAATTTCTAATAGAGAGATCAAATCAATTTTGAAAAAGACCGTTGGGCCCACTAGAAAAAATTGGAGCAAGAGGCTTGACGACGCATTATGGGCCTATAGAACGACATACAAGACCCCCATTGGAATGTCTCCTTACCGCTTAGTGTATGGAAAAGCTTGTCATCTTCCCGTGGAAATAGAGCACAAAGCATATTGGGCAGTGAAGGCTTGTAATTTCGATGCTACCAAGGTGGGAGAAGAAAGAAAATTTCAACTTCAAGAGCTTGAAGAGATTAGGCTAGAAGCATTTGAAAACTCAAGGATCTACAAGGAAAAGACCAAAAACTTCCATGACAAGCACATCTTGAAGAAAGACTTCTAAATTGGTGATAAGGTCTTATTGTACAAATCAAGGCTCAAATTAATAAAAGGTAAGTTAAGGTCAAGGTGGGATGGTCTATTTATTGTAACTAACATTTTTCCCTATGGAGTTGTTGAAATTAAAGATGAAGCTAACGGTTTTGTTTAGAAAGTCAATGGCCACCGGCTCAAAAAGTACTTTGAAGAAGTAAAGGAGCTAGAGGTGGACGGTTTGAACATCAAAGACGCTATCTACCCAAATTAAGGGGAGTTTACTTTTCTTGCACTTTAGTTCCATTGTATATATCATCTTCATGTTCTAGAAGTAAATCTTTCTCGTTGAAGTGAGTTTTTGATAATAAATTCTTAGGTAAAATAGGATGAATAAATAGACATTGTAAATACCATGTTATTTCTTTTGGCACTTTTTCTTAATGAGTAGGAATAAATGTATCCCTCTAGGTTGTCTTCATATCATTTTAGAGTCTCTTGAAAATAAATTAAATTTGATTGTTAAAACTTAAGGTTTGAGTTAATGGATGAATTCTTGGATGCTTGAGTACTACTTAGCTATGGATTCTAAATTGATGACTTGAGATGAATTATTTGTACCTAGTGAGAATTAGCCTTATTTTTGTGACACACATATGTGATTGTACTCTAGAACTTGCTTAGGTTCTTTCAAAAGCATATTTCTATAATTGGATCACATCTATAGAGGCTAATCAATTTGTTTTTCCTTTCCATATCAGTTTTTGGCAATAATCATAGTTGATACATAATATATTCTATTTTCTTTCCTATATTTCCTACTATTAACCATACTCCTCCATGGACTTGTTTGTTTGGGATGTTTCTTGATGTTACTTTGCCCGAGATGGACAAGAGATCAAGTGTGGGGGAGGTGGCTAGTGTTTTGGAATTATTTTGTATCAAAGATGCATTTCATTTCGAAAAAAAATCTCTACGGTTGAAGCCAAAAGGTGTCAAGTTGAATTGAGTTTGGTATCAAGAATAAGTGGGAAGAAGCGGTTAAGGAGGGAAACAATTGAAGCATCTAGATTCCTGATTATAATTTGAAGATCCAAGTTTTTAATGGTCATTTGAAGTCAAATTCCGAAATTGAGATGAAGTTGTTCTCTCATTGCAAATTCGGCTGGAGAAGAAAAGTGGAATTGGACACAGATCAGTGATAGAATCAAGGAAATGGCCAAGCTTGCAGCTGTACAAAATCAGCTAGTCTGAATTGCAGCTGTACAGATTAGAAATTGAATTGAATTGCAACTAATCTGAATTGAATTGCAGCTGTACAGATCAGAGTCGAATTGCAAAGGTTGCTGACAAGGATTAAGAACAAAACCTTTCACCAGCTATCTGAATTGCTGAAAATAGCCGAGTGTAAGAATTACTGATTCATGGTCGTGAGGAAGTAAGCCAACATAAAAAAGAAAACAACAGCAAGGAGGCTGAATCTTTTTCAATGAGGACAAGCAGAGTTATCAAGTGAACATTAAGGGAAAGAAGAGCATTGATATCTGAATATTTTAGAGATCTTAGAGCATTAAATCTAGCACAGCATATAGAATTTGACAGCCTATAAACAGAACAGAGAAAAAGAGTTGAAAAATTCAGTTATGAAGAAAAAAAAAAGAGAGTTAGCAGAATTCTGGGAACTAAAAGAAAAGGATTTAAGTCTCATCTCTTGGCTTTGTTGGTGCAGTCTGACCCTGATTGTTGTTTTGGTGTTGACACCGATTTAAGTTTGATTTAAGTCTGGTTGAATTCGGATTAAATCCAGGTGGATCGGGAGATCGCATTCTGGCAGTGTGAAAAGTCCTAACTTGGAGGGTTAGGTGTGGAAAAGTCCTAGCTTGGAGGACTAGGTGTGTAAAAAGTCCTAGCTTAGAGGGTTAGGTGTGGAAAGTCCTAACTTGGAGGGTTAGGTGTGGAAAAGTCCTAGCTTGGAGGGCTAGGTGTGAAAATTCCTAACTCGGAGGGTCAGGTGATTGGAAATCCCCAGGAGTGAAGTCGGGTCCTGGTGAGTGAAGCCAGGTTGAAATCATAGTGAGTGAAGCTAGGTTAAAATCCTGGTGAGTGAAGCCGGGTCATGGTGAGTAAAGCCAGGTGATTGAAATCATAGTGATTGAAGCTAGGTTGAAATCCTGGTGAGTGAAGTCGGGTCCTAGTGAGTGAAGCCGGGTCCTAGTTAGTGAGTGAAACTAGGTTGAAATCCCGGTGAGTGAAGCCGGGTCCCGATGAGTGAAGCGGGGTGACCGAAACCCTGGTGAGTGAAGCCAGGTGGACTAAAGTCCCGGTGAGTGAAGCTGGGCATGGAGTCTTGGTCCGAGGGACTGAGCACGAGTCAGGGGAAGCTGGGAGCCAGTTCTCTTGACTTAGAGTGGGTTTAGCCTTCCCTGGATTGGTCTGGTGACAGATCAGGGAAGTTGGCACGGAGTTCCCTCGTGAATCGGTCTGGTACCGATCCAGCGATGTCTGATCGGTCTGGTGACCGATCAGGAAACATACGGTGACTTTGGCAAACATACTGATCGGCTCCTGATCGGTCTGGTGACCGATCAGGGAGCATATAATGAGTTTGGAAAACTTTCTGTGCGGCTTCTGATCGGTCTGGTGACCGATCAGGGATACTATTCAAATCATTCTGGTGAACGATCAAATGTCGCGAGTTCCTCACTATGACCGATCAGGACCCAGCCTGATCGGTCAGAGCATGTCCTGATCGGTCTGGTGACCGATCAGGCCACATCTTGATTAGTCTGGGGACTGATCAGGAGTGTGCAGCAGACTGCTGGATAGGTCTGGGGACCTTTCAGGAGTGTGCAGCAGACTATTGGATAGGTCTGGTGACCGATCAAGGTCCTCCCTGATCGGTCTGGGGACCGATCAGGAGCTGAACTTTAATTCAAATACGCTGTCAGAAGCTCTGATCGCGACTGTTTTCTCTGTCGATTCTCTGATACATTACTGATTTCATGTGATATGCTTTCCTAAGCATCTGATTGAGTGTGCAGGTGACAGGGTTGGATTCAAACACTCAAGGAGGGTCAATGAGAGACTTTCCATCGAGCAGGTTTGACAGTTTTCTTTCTCAGGCTTCAACGGACGCTGGCTGATCTGGAGCTGCTGACTGGGGCTCGACTGAGGGAAGCTCAGGGAGTTCAGGTGAGGTCAGGGATAGCTGGGCTGTTGCAGGTGAGAAGTTGGCAAGCTCCAGAGGTGCGTCTGACCTGGCGATGCTGGCGATGGCAGCAGGTTAAGTGGTGACTGGGAAGAAGAGAGGAGAGGATCACTTCTGTTCTTGCTACAACTCTTGAGCTCCTTGGGTGACAACTTTGATCCTGCATCTTGAAGCTTCTGCAAACTTGAGCATCCTTTGAAGCTTCTGCATACTTGAGCACTTGGAAGAAGAAACAAGGAGTTTGGCGAGTCCATCAGCGAGAAGACACGAAGAAGGGAGTTCTTGCGTGAGATCTGTGCTGAGTGGAGCTCGGTGAGGAGTTCGCTTGTGTTCTTGTTATCCTAAGTGCTCTGTAAGATTCCTTCTTGAGTTTCCTTGTGCTTAAATTCATCAATCTGTCGAAACGCTGTGGAGAGGTTACTCCACCGAGAGGGCAAAGTGCATTAGAAATATTCTTGAGCATCCAAGTTTTTCACTTCATCAAATTTTCTATTTTCTTAACTTTTACTTCATTCTTACCATTTCATATGTCTTTAGCTTGTTTGAATAAACTTTTGTAGATGTGGATCCGAATCATGAATGATGGTGGAGAGTAGATAAGAAGCAAGCTTATGGTAGTGCAAAAAATATGTGTGTTTGAGTGAGCTCCACTTTCATCATGAACTTAGAACTCAAGAAGAGAGCCACCAAAACTTCCCTTCAAAAGCTTAGTGAGTTAAATTCATCTCAATGAATCATGAAGGATAAAAATGCTAAGTTGTTGATTTAAGGACGAGATACTAATCCATTGAGCTTAGATTTTTGAGAATTGACAACCTTAGGTAATTTCTTTTCAATTGCTTCTAACTATGTTTGGAAAGAATCTAAGGGATACATATTTAGTAGTTTTCGTGAGACGCTCAAGTTTAAGTGTGGGGGAGTTGATAAGTACTATTTTGTTGATCATTTCAGATTCTAAAATCCATGTTTGACCCATATTTTACTTACTTAATCTTGAATTTACCCTAGGTTCTATGAATTAATTCTATTTTGGACTTTATTGAAAATCTTTATACATTTGAAATGTTTTTGGCACAAAATTATTAATCTACTTTAATAAGCTTGGAAGGATCATGGACCTAAGTCATGCTGGGTCAAACTTGAGTCAAAAGTGGATCCGAATCGAGTGATCAAGCATCAGTCTAATATGGGTCGTCCGATTCAAAAAAAAACGGCTAGATCTGAGCCATCTGCGAACTTTTGATGCAATCCGAGCTAGGGTTAAAGCTAATCAAGCACTCAGGTCAAGATCTGAAGGTTTCATCCAAATCAAAGATCATTCAGCCATTGGATTAAGCTCAAGAGGATCTAGACCGTCCATTCAAAGATCAGGTAGATCTGAGCCATCCGTTGCAAATCTGGAAGATCCGAGTTACTGAGAGGCAGATCCTGGCCCTTGATCAAGATCTGGAAGGTTTGGTTCAGATCTGAAGAGATCCAGCCGTTGGATGGAGTAAAGAGAATCACAGCCGTCCATTGTCAAACTATATAAACCGTTTCCTTCCCCGATCAGATCTGTCGCGTCTTCGCCGCAGCTTAGAGTTCTTCGAGTTTCTTCACTGTTTTCTTCAATTTCTTCTCATCAGATCGCGCGACCGCATGGATTCCAAACTTGGTTAGAGTTCTAGATCGTCGGGAATATGTCTCCGTGAGATTTTCAGCTCTAATTCGTCACTGAACAGAGCTGGGTGAGGGTTTCAACAGCTCTATCATTCGACTGATCGGATCTCTGTTGCGTACCAATTCTCATCCACCTGAGCAAGTCGGAGGGTTCTCTGGATTGCTCTGATCGTTCCGAAGTCATTTCCGCAATCCCACGCATTGAGTTTGAGGAGATCGGCTGGATTTTTCAGCCGGAAGCAGATTTTGAGCTGAATCGATCGCGGAGTCAGATATTCCAGCGATTTGTCAAGCTAGGGGGTTCATGGCTTACTCTTGTGTGACAGCAAGAAGTACTTGAACCAAGGGAAGGGATCGATGCTTAGTTTCTTTGTGAATTATTGTTTCTGAGCAGTAGTTTCAATTTCTGCATATCATTTACAGTTTCTGAACTTTGTATCAGAGATGCTTAGTTTTTTGAATTGTTTCTGCATTTATTAGCTTTTCATTTCTGCATTCGTATTAGATAGATTGTTTATTCAGTGAACATTGCACTTGATCTAAGCTTACTTCGCATTTAGCTCATTGCTTGCGTATCAGTTTCCATTTCTGCAAATTTCAGTTTCATTTCTACAAGTTTCGGTTGATAGTTTCTGAAGTTTGTATCAAGTGAACATTAATTCTTCTAAATCTTTTCTGAACACTAGATTTGTGCACTTAATCTCAGCTTGCTTTGTTTGTTTCTGCATTCGATTTGTTGCTGCACTTCTACATTCATGTTCTGCATTTCTGCACTCATTTCTGCCTTAGGTTTGTGTCTGAATTGATCAGTCTTCGGTCTGAATTTCTTCATTCATTCTTGCATATCTCTTCACTGATAGCCTTTCCTTCCAAGCTGAATTGATCGGCTTCATTTTTGAATTGTCAATTTACAGTTTCTGCATTTAGTATCAGTTTTTCGGCACATAAGTTTTCTCCTCTGCGTATCAAGTTTGTTTCATTTCTGGATTTTGTGTTAAGTAAAGATTCAGCCAATGATTCGTGTACAACTTGTTACACATTCCATTTGTTTTGAGTTTGATTCCTGAAGTTACACACACCTTTTAGTGTGCTATTGTGCTTGAAATCAGTTTCCTTCGCATTCAATTGTTTCTGAACTGTAATCCTCTTTTCGGCATTTCAGTTTGCATTTCTGCATTTTGTATCAAGTGAAGCATTCGGCATTGATTGGTATGAAGTTAAACACAACTTGTAGTGTACCATTGCATTTGATATCAGATTTGTTCTCCAAATTCGATTAATTTGCATTGGTTGATCAAGTTCCCCATTGGTTGAGTTCATTAGTTGAAATTACCTAGTTTAAATTTGTCTAGTTAAGTTTCTTTCCTTTTCACTGTGATTTCATTCCTGATTGCAAACAAAACCCAAATCTTATTTGAAATCCAAAAATATTTGATTACACATAAATTCAAGCTTGAACTAAACATCCTGAACTAGCCCTAAGAAAAAATACGACCTGTGGCCCCTTTACTACATTTAAATTGTGAGCTAGGGTTTCCAGCAGTTGAAATATCTAAATTTGAGACTCATATTCGTGACATCTATCTTTGGGGTTCATCAAATTTTTCTTAAGGGCACGCCAAAGAGTAGTGACAAATTATCCCCGAACCTTGTAAACGATCCTTGTTAGTGTTTTGGTTTGTGTTTCATTTCTGCATTTCTGTTTAGTTTTTGCTTCCGCTGTGCTACTAACCGTTCAAGTGCAGAAATCTTAAAAGCGAAAGAAGTTTTGTGTCTGGCTACATTCATCCCCCCTCTAGCCATCCAAGTTCCAACAGTCTTCTGATCTAAAGAGTACTGCTTGTACGCGTATACTATAGAACTATCATTTGACCTATCTAAGGTTTGGTTGACATTAGATAAATTCTACCCAGTAGATTAGTGCATGTTTATTTACTTTGGTGTTATTTGTGTTTTCGTATCGTATTGATGCATGATTTTGGTTTTATTGAGGTTGTGCATATTAGTGATATGCATCATAGCATTGTTGCAGACTGACAACCACTAGCTCCCTTGTGGTTGAGACAGGTCGTCGAGTATATTTTTTTGTTGTGCCACACTCAGTTAGAGTTGTGTACAAATAGTTGATACTCCCCAGGTGTTTGGAGTCTCCACAGGTGTTTCGGAATTTTTATAACCACGGGTGTTTCAGCTTTTCATTCAGGGCCATAGATATTGTAGTGTATTTGCATAGTCACAGATGCTTGGCGCTTGTATCTTGTCCACTCAACCTATCAAATATAGCGGTGGTTGGTGTGTGTACAGTGCAAGTAATGACATCATGAACATATTATGTATTGTGCATTTGCTTGTATTTTCTGCACTTGTTTGAGTTATAATTGTTGCATTTGATTGACATGCATATTTGGTTATGATTTACATTTTTTATATAATCTGGATCTGCTCAACAGTACTAGCGGTTTATTGAAGTATTAGGAGGGATTTTTGATCATACCCCTACGTGTTACATTGGTTTTATGTATGTTTTATTTATACAAATGCATTTGATTTATCTTCTTTATTCCAGAGACTGTATACCCTTAGTTTTCTTTATATTTGTTTTCCCCTTTTTATATATCATGTATTTATTTATTCTTATACCCGTAAAGTTCCAGTCGAAACTCATCACCCCTCGTTCCTCTTTTTGTTTTATGTTGTTGATAGTCGCGTCTCATGCCGCCAGGAAATGATCTAGTTGTCAATCCCTTGTTTAAGTATTTTATTATCGTTTCTGTATTTTTGTAGTATTTTATCCTGTTGTTGTCGTTTTGATTTTGTCATCAGTTCGGGTGATATTTGGCTTTTCTTTGGATGTATATTTATTTACTTTCGCTGGATTTTGATTTACTGTGTTAATTTATGAAAATTTACTTATTATCATTTATCATGCTTACTTTTTGTCAGGTATATTATTTAACTATGTGGTTATGATTGTATGAATATCAACCTAGTTTGGTTGAGCTAATTATATGTAGAGATGTATATATATAAAATTTTCGGATTGTCTGTCGTATAGAGAAAATATTGCTCGATTTTTAAGCGAGTACGTGCCTCTGGAGACGTGACACTACCAGATGTAACGATGGGTTAAAAAGAAGTTACCAAATGAGAAAGCTTTAAGAGTATTGGAAGATTTGAATGCTCAAGCAATTCTTAGAGAGATTTCTTTAATTAAGAGAGATTTCTTTAATTAAGAGGGTAAAAGGTGATTTATTTGTTCTCAGTAGTTTTATCAATCCGTCTCAGAGTTAATATAGAAGAGATAAATTATGAAGACTATTAATCTGAATATTATGACTAGCATACGAGAAAAGCAAATATATTGATTTTGTTATATTTTGAGTTTTAAATCTTAAAATAATAATATTTATATATGAACTATTAGTTCACCGCGTGAAGATGAGATTTCTATACTAGAGATGGATAACCATAATTCTTATCAGTGTTGTCATCGAATCCTCTTCTAAATAAATTGATTATTATGGACTTAGAATGCATTCTGATATCCATAGTTCAATTGCCATCTGGCTAGAAGACTTCTTAATTAATGGTGTCGTTTCCAAATCTACTGTTAAATAAATTGATCATTGTCGTTCTAGAGACGCTTCTTTGCCCACAGACTAACTGCCCTCTTGCTAGATTTTTTGTGGTTTTAATTTCAAACCCAATCGACCATTATCGACCTTTTAATTAATTTTTGCCATTCTCTCCGCCATATTACCGGTCCTTATCTGACTGGATGTAATCATACTGACATTGTTGGCAAGATAGTAATTCATTATTTATTTCGTAAACTTAAATTAGACGCAAACATCAACATCAACTCATCAAATTGCTAAAGGATGATCTGGAATTTTAACTGCTACAATTCCTGCTGGCATCCTGTGGGCTCGCTCTGAGCTGCAGTTATTTTCACTGCTACAATTCCTGCTGGCATCCTGTGGACTCGTTCTGAGCTGCAGAGTTATCTGGTTCGTTCTATCTGCCTGCATAGGCCATGTCCTCTCTTTCTCCTCTCTTCCTCCCCCGCCCCCGCGCGCTATATCTCTCTCTCCCTCAAATCTATTGTATTTTAAAGAAAAAATTTAAGAAAATTTTTCAACATCAAATTGAGCTTTATATACACTTCTCAATCGAAAATTTTTTTACATGTACTCTCTAATAGAATTGACAAGACAATTTTGTGTGTTATTTTTTTTATCAGTATAAAAGAGGAAAAAAATCAATATAAATCGTAAAAATTTGAGTATAAATTGTTTAAGATTGAGTATTAATTTAAAAAATTTGAATATTATTTAAAAAAATTTAAGTATACATTATTTTAGTATATAGTAAAAATTTCAGTATACATTGTCAAAAGTTAAGTATAAATTGATTTAGATTAAATATTATTTGAAAAAAATTTGAGTATAAAATTTAGAAATTTGAGTATGTGAGGTTGCATCCACTATATCAAGATTTTCACATGTGAGGTCACCGAAATTTTATACTCAAATTTCTTAAATTAGTACTCAATCTCAAACAATTTATACTCAAATCTTTATAATGTATACTGAATTTTCATTTTTTTTATACTCACCACATTAAAATTTTCATATGAGGAGTCACCGAAACTTTGTACTCAAAGTTCTGAAATAAGTACTCAATCTCAAATAATTTATACTCAAATCTTTTCAATGTATACTGAGTTTTTACTCTTTTATATTCAATCTATCAGGGAATGAATACAAAAAATTTATCAAGTGGAGAGTAAATGTAAAGACTAATTTAAAATTGAGGAATTTTCTCTAATTGATACTATTTTTAATCATAGTAATTTATCTTCTCCATTCCGGAATGGACTGAACATTTCACTTTTTATCACATATGACGGAGAGAAAGAAAAGAACTGCATTGTCTGTGCAGAGACAACCCCAGTTATTGGTGCAAGGGCTGTTCCCAAATCCATCCAATCCATCATCATTGCCACTGTTCCGTCAATCAAAATTTCAAAAAAAACATCAATCATCCGACTCTGAACCAGACATTTTAGCTAACAATCTATTCCTTCCGTCTTCCTGGCCTTTTATCTTTAGCTGAAAGATCAAGTTGTAGGCCTAGAACATTTCATATTAGGCCTAGAACATCTTGTATTGGATAAAAATTGAATTCATTTGTTCTCAGCGTCTCCATCACATCTGCCCCAAAGTCATCATGAGAGAAATAAATCACGATCTTCGAAATAATTAGTATATAGTTGGGCCGAAAATTGATACATTAAATGTCCAGAGTTTTAATCCAGTGTATCTCGCACGATTCGAATCAAGAATCTCTTAAACAACATCTCCATGCACTAATCATTCCGGATCCCGTGGGGACTAGAACATCTCGTATTGGAGTATCTACAGAACATATTTTTCTAAATATTTTTTCCTCTCAAATATTCTTTATTGATGGGGGATAATTGAGAGACATGGGAATCACCAAGCACATAATTGTCCAGTGATTTCTCTTAAGTTGCATGCAATTTTCTTTAATTTTTTTATTTTTTTAATTCAATAAATATTTAGAAAACTTTTAAAAATATTATTGGAAAAATATAATTAACTTTATTTTAATATAAAAATTAAATATAAATTAATCAAATGATTATGGGATTCATAAATATTTGATTGGTGAAATATTTAAATATGAAATTGAAAATATTTAGGAGTGGTATTTGATGAATGCACTCATAAATATTTAGTTGGTGAAATATTTAATTGTGAGATTTGAAATATTTGAAAAGTGAATATTTGAATCATGATATAAAAATGAGGACTATGAATATTGAATAGAAATATCCGAATCTATTGTGGATGCTCTTGGGAGCTATATAAACGTCTTTCTTTGCTGCTAATTGCCATGCTTAAGAAGTCTCAAGTCAATTTGTTTAGTAGTGACCGGCCAAGTTCATTGATCTTTTTGAGTATAATGTAAATTAGTATAGTTGGTTTCAATGATTCATAGAGGTGAGTGTTTGAGATGTGAATGTTATAATAGACTTGATTGTTGAATGTTATTATATATCTTATTTTTATTTATGTGAGATTGTTAAAAATAAGAATGGAAAAGATGTGACCAACAAAAAATTTTCATTGTGAAAGAAATTTTAATCCCATATTGAAAGTATTAATTTTGGTTGATTTATATAGTTGCATATGCATATATAATATGAACAAATATATTGGAAGAAATTCTCTAACGCGTGATAGGTACAAATCCAGAGTTTAGATTGTACTGGACGAAGTTAACTCATATGGAAATATGACTTGCATACATTGAATGTCGAACAAAGCAAAATTTGCTCAAGCGAATCAAGTAGCATTTTGTCATTTGAATATTTTTTTTCCTCAATGGGAACAGATATATTAATGTGATTAATGAGAATTTGTATTAACGAAATAGCTGACAACCTACTCAACTGATTCACCCGTGATAGCAGTCGAGTACTTCTTCAGTTTGCTGTGATCCACCATTATTGGGTGGTGATCACAATCTTGCGTTGTATCCTGAGAAATAAACGACCCGAGAGAACATTGAAGTATAATCGGAGGTGAGGTGAATCTATTTTAAGAACACTGCATTTGAACACCGCGTCTAACGCAGTCCTCAACATCGCTCTCAATGATCGACTTCCACTCGTCAACTATACCTCCCGACTGACTAAAGCGCTCGAAGTATATAGTTCCTGACCCGGTATCCTCTTAGGAACAAGACGATCCACCTAAGATAGGCTAGGCGTTCCATTCAGGAACACTCAGTGTCCTCTCAGGAATAGTTGGGAATGCTTCTTCCAGAGTTGGCAACAACTTGGGAGCACACAAGATCCACTCGGAGCACTCGGGTTCCACTCAGGAGCGCTTGGTTGCACTCGAGAATTATTCAGGAACGACTTGAATTCCACTCAAGAGATCCTTATCTCAACTCGGCATCACTTATCTCGACTTGACAACACTTGATAGTCGGGCGACTTAATACTTGGCAACTCGAACAAATTGCTAATCCAATAGTTAGGTGACATTCTAAATGGAACCATTAAAAATTTGATAGAATCAATCTTGTTGGCAGTCTATAGATAAATTGAAATTGATTTAATATAATTTTAATTCAATTAAATTTTTTTAATATCTTTGATAGATTATGCAACATTGAACTCTTGTGTGAGAAAAAGAAAGTTGAATTTTTGTAACACAAGATGACAATTGTTTAGTTATTTAAATCGAGCGTCACCTTTAATTCACTTTCTTGTAGTGTGGATGCAGGGCCAATCAGATATAAAAGAAAGACAGTTTTGACACTTCGATGCTATTATCAATTTTAAAAAAGGGTAAAAAATGTTACTTAAATATAGGCTTAGACTTTGTCTTCATTTACGAGCAATGAATGCATTTAATGTTGTTTCTCTAACTTATATGTATATCTGCATTCAACTTGGCTACACTTGCACATTATCTCACCGTTCTTTTCCTTGTACTTATTCAAATGAAATAGGAGAGAAACGAATCTCTCAGGAGCGTTTGATTTTTCATATTTTCTTTTTTATTTTTCTAAAAAACATATATTTTTTTTAAATATTTTCAAATATTTCAGAAAATTATATCTCTTTTTTTTAAAAATAAAAGTAAAAAAACACAAATTAAACGTCATTTTTTAAACAAATATATTTTTCATAAAATAAAAAAAAAATGTTAAAAAAAACAAAAGCTGTCGTGTTTATTTGAAAAAACAAACGAAAACCTATTGATTTGAGTGACTGTTTCACTGATTCACCTCCAACTGAAAGTGAACAAATTTGACTACTGCAAAAGAACACAGCCTTTAACAGTTGCATTTTGTTTGCTCAAATGAATAAGATAAGTAAAAAATAGATGTAGGAGAGAATCCAATCTTTTGTTTCACTTGATCATAAACCTTATGGTCAACCGATTCTGAACCCCAAAGTTAACGTGGCACAAGGTTATCGGAACCTGTAACTTCTCTCCAACTCATGAAATAAAATAAGGGAGATATTTATTATATATGTTTGCTTTTGTCCCGGGATGGCACCTCGACTCGACCATTTATTCTCTCATCAGTTTGACAGGACGTTGCGCCAAAGGGGTGGTTTGGAGGAAAAAGGAATTGGATTCGTGTGCAGTGCAGCGTTTCACTTTTGTGAGAGAGATATCGATGGGGGGAATTTTGCTGCCTTGAGTCACAACTTAAATTTGGGCAAAAATCAAATAGATATCCATTATTTATGTTTTCGTCATTCGAGGTTTTTATTTTTAATTAAAGTTAAATAAGTATTTTATTAAAAATGATGGTTCAAAATATCTTTATATTATTTAATCATTCGATTCCATTGTATAAAAATTAAAATTATGATACGCTCAATAAAAAAAATTCAATAAAAATCTTAGTGAATGACGTGATATTTTATATGCACATGTCTGATTATCGTCCGAACATCATTGACGGCCTCCGCCCACCGTCCTGAATCAAATTATACCTTGAGGGCATAGTGAACTCGTTGGAGATCGCTGCATGTAAAGTATCATGTCTTTTACTAAGGGGGCGCTTGGTAAGTAGGTTTAGAAGGCGGGAATGAGAATGAAATTTATTTCATTCCCCTTTACGATGCTTGGTATATAGAAATTAAAATCAAGATATGGATATATATGATACTTAGGGCTGTAATCGAACCGAGCCGAGCCGAATATCTGAAAGTTTGAGTTTGACTCGTTTATTATCGAGCCGAGCTCGAGCTTAATTTATCGAATATAATGATGGCTCGTGAGCATATTCGAGCCTAATCGAGCCCTAAACGAACTTACCAAATATAAATTATTAATTAAATTATTCATCAATTTATTAAAAAATAAATTATATATTCTAAAAAATATAAAATATTTACTAAAATCTATGATTTTATTCATACAAATACAAATGAGGTTTATTTGATATTTTATATTTATTAAATGTAAAAGTGTCAAAAATTATATATTTAATGTTAAATATTAATTTTATATTTTACGAACTAGCTCACGAGCTTATTAACGAACTTGTTCACGAGCTAACGAGCCGAATACTGCTGAGTTTGAGTTTGGCTCGTTAATATTAACGAGCTTTATTAAACGAGCTCGAACGAGCTTCTATCGAACCGAGACCCGAATAGCTCGCGAGCGGCTTGGCTCGTTTACACCCCTAATGATACTCCTAATTTTATAGCGCAGCCCCCACTAGGTTATCACTAAACTCATAAACCCCTTAATTAAAACTCATTATCATTTTCATTGCTGAATGTATACCAAGCATCCCCTAAGATTTTCATTAAATTTTTTTACTTAGCATATTATTTTCCTAAAAATTAATAACTAACTTCTATAAGGGAAAATTTGAGAAAACTCCCCAACATCAAACTGGGCTTTGCATGCACTCCTCAACTAAAAATTTCTTTGCATGCACTCCCTGATAGAATTGACAAGACAGTTTTGTGTGTTATTTTTTTATCAGTATAAAAAAGTAAAAATTCAGTATAAATCATAAAGATTTGAATATAATTTTTTTTAGATTGAGTACTAATTTAAGAAATTTGAGTATTATTTGAAAAAATTTGAGTATACATTATTTTAGTATATAGTAAAAATTTGAGTATACATTATCAAAATTTAAGTATGAATTGATTTAGATTGAGTATTATTTGAAAAAAAATTGAGTATAAAATTTAGAAATTTGAGTATGTGAGGTTACATCCACCACATCAAGATTTTCACATGAAGGGTCACCGAAATTTTATACTCAAATTTCTTAAATTAGTACTCAATCTCAAACAATTTATACTCAAATTTTTATAATGTATACTGAGTTTTCACTCTCTTATACTCACCGCATCAAGATTTTCACATGAGGGGTCACTGAAACTTTGTACTCAAATTTTTTAAATTAGTACTCAATATCAAACAATCTATACTGAAATCTTTACAATGTATACTGAGTTTTCACTCTTTTATACTCAATTCATCAGGGAGTGAATGCAAAGAATTTATCAAGTGAGGAGTGCATGCAAAGGTCAATTTGAGATTGGAGAGTTTTCTCCAATTAACCGCTTCTATAATTATAAAAGTTAATATCTAGCTAGCTAGCTAACTTCTACAACGTACAAAACTTAACAATTAGTTTCTATAATAAATTATTTGATCATTTGATGGTATAGAAGCTAGATTAGCAATTAGTTTCTATAATAAATTATTTGATCATTTGATTGTATAAAAGTTAGATATTAATTTCTACACGTTATGAAAATTAGTTACTAGCTTCTATAATAATAATTTTTTATTTTTTTTTTTGGTGTGATAACCCGATTAAAGCATCATTTCAATGAGCAAAATAAATAATTGAGACTCTGTGACATTTATTATATTTCAAATAAATATTATTTGATCGTGATCCACCATGTAGAAGCTAGCATGCAACTTCTATAAGTATAGAAGCTAATTGCTATAGCTACTATAATATGTAAAACTAGTTGCTAGTTTCAACAACAGTAATTTTATATCATTTTGATTTTACTTTTCTGAGTGATAATATTATTAAAATAATATTTCAACTAACAAAACAAACGATGGCGACTCTATACCATAAATTACATTTCAAATGAATATATTTAATCATGATCCAACATGTAAAAACTAATATGTAGCTTCTACAATACGTAGCAGCTATCTGTTAACTTTTACACGTAGAAAACTATCCAATAATTTTTTACAACAGTATTGAATTCAAGGATATTTTCATGATAAAATTATAAGAGGAACATTTATTTGACCCCTTTTTAAAAAAAATTGCTAATATCAGTTAATTTGGGGCTTCCTTAGGATTTCGCCCCTTAAATTTTATGATTTTATAATTAGCTTTTCTAAGACCGAGTGATTAAGTTTTTTTAGGTAAACAAATTTAATTAATTGATTAATTTAAGATAATATTTAGATTTTTAAAAACTAACTAAATCTTTCTTTTTAAAAAAAAATGTTTATCGTTTTTAAAATGTCGTGCTAAATTTTGTTTATTGAGTAAAATTGTTTTCAATTTTGTTTATCAAGTTAAATGTGTTTAATCTCCCTCCTCTTATTTTAATGAAAGATCTTTGATAGTCAATAGGTCTTCTCCATTAGCAACTTGAGGGCTTTGGCAAGCGACAGGGAATCATACAAGGCACCGATCACTCTCAATGAGGACTTTGTCATAATCATGTTAAATCAAGAGCATGAAGGTTGATGCACATGATGATCGACGCCTATGATCTTACTAATGAAGACTTAATCGTCTCTTTGAATGGAAATGCAAAGAGGACTCAAGTGGAAGGAGTCTAATTAGTGGCAAAAAATCAAAATGCTTGTCCCAGGGCCCCCGTCAGTCCGCTCCAGGATCAACACGGAGGAGGTAAATCACGATGACTGAGAAGACAAGAGGTTGGGGAGAGAAACTTTTTACACAGGGCGCAGGGATTTATACCTCATCAGCTCCGTGGCTCGAACCCAAGATTTTTAATGATAATCTATCAATCTCTTACCATCTCAACTATGCCCGTGGAGACAGAAGGAGTCTAATTAACTATATATACACGGAGTAACTTTAACCAACATGTTAAAATTTTATACACACCATATTTTCAATAGCGGTTGAATAGACTAGATTTAAATTTTTTTAAGATTTAGTCACATTTAATCATCTTAAAGTAGACCTGCCCATGGGTCGGGTGGCCCGTTGACCCGGGTCGAACCGGAACCGGCTTGGCAGGATGTCGGGCCGGTTGCAGTTCTGGGCTGAAGAAAACCATCGAACCGACGGTTAACCGCTGGTTCGGTTAACCGCTGGTTCCAACGACACTGAACCGACAGTTTAGTGTCGTTGGAAGAGTTATTTTGTTTTTTCTCAACGGTTGAGTTCATTTGACCGTTTTTTGATCAATGGTTATAATTTAGTGACCGTTATAATCCAAACTCTATTAATAGGGAGTTCATTTCATCATTTTCACACACATCTTCTCTTCTCTCAATCTCTCATTCTCAAATCTCAAGTCTCAATTTCTCTCCGCGTTCTTCATTTTTCGATGATAATGGAAGGTGGTCACGGAGCTTCATCATCTCGATCTCGGAGGGGAAAAGAAATAGCGTACGAGGATCCCAACCTTCAAATTCAATCCATGATGATGAGACCGAGGCTCAGCCCCAACGCTCTCCGATGCCCAAAATGCAAGGAAGTACCAATGCGATTACTTCTAAGGTTTGGAAAAATTCTCCTTTAAAATCTTTTATTTTTACTAAAAATTTTGAGAAGATCACACTTCCGTCGAGAGAATTGCGTGCAAAATTTAAGCATGCAATGCTTTCTACAAATTCCAAGCCGGCGGCGGCTATGGGTCATTGAAACGATATGTAGAAATGAAGCACCCGACGGAATATGGGTTTGACTGCTCTCAAACATAATTATCAAGATTTTTTAGTGTTAGTAGTACTGATTCTGGTTTATTTTTATATTCGGATAATAAATTAAGAGAATCATTAGCTAAATTTATTTCCGTAAAACATCTTTCTTTTAGTTTTGGATCTAAATGTGCATTTGAAGATTTTTGTAAAGAATCTCATAATCATGCTGTTAAACGTGTTTCTAGGACTACACTTACTCATACAATTAAAAGATTAGTCAAATAAGGAAAAAAGAATTTAATTGATGAATTTAGTAAATTAAATAATAAAGTTTCTTTATGTTTCGATATTTGGAGTGATCACTGACAAACTCATTCTTATATGGGTATGACATGTCATTGGATTGATAACTCTTGGATCCTCCAAAAAAGATTGTTAGCTTATAGAGTTTTTGATGAATCACATACTGCCCATAACATTGCACAATTATTATGTTTAATTTTAGAAGAATATGGATTGACTCATAAAATATTTTCAATATCATTAGACAATGCTAGTTCTAATACCGCTTCTATAGATGAACTGAAATTTGTTTATCAACCTGTTATTGGTGGTTTATTTTTTCATATTCGTTGTGTATGCCATGTTTTAAATTTATATATTCAAGATGGATTAAAACTTTTAGAAAATTAAATTCAACCAATTAGAATCGCAATTTCATATTTATGGTCGCATTCATCTATAATGAAACAATGGGGTAGATTTTGTAAAGCTAATGGAATGAGATCTAAAAAATTTCCACGTGATGTTATAACACGTTGGAATTCAACATATCAATTATTACAAGATTCATTTCAATATAAAGATTTATTATGTTTATTTTTTGCACAAAATAGTAATACTAATATATATTTATTTTCACAATAATGGAATATTTGTAGTAATATTTGTGAAATTTTAAAAGTATTTAACGATGCAACTGAACAACTTTCCGGTGTTTATTATCCCACTGCTCATTTCATTTTAGAGAATTTTTATAGTATAGTATTAATATTAAATGAGCATGTCAATAATGAAGCTTTAACTTTATGCATATTAGGTATGAAAATTAAATGGGAAAAATATTTTTATTTTATTCCTGAAATTTATTTAATTGTATTTTCTTTAGATCCTAGATTTAAATTAGAAGTTTTACAAGAAATGTTAACTTTATATTATGACGCTTTAATTCATGTTAAAGATTCTTCCTCTCCGGATCAAGTTAATATTATATATAATATTAGAAATTATTTATATGATCTTTATAATTAATATTATGTTAAATATGGAATAAAAATTAATATTTCTGAAACACAACAATCTACTGTACTAATTTAAAACTGACAAAAGCACAACTTTTATTAAAAGAACGGACGAAACGTCCACGAGGATCCTCAAGTACGACACAGGAACTTGAGAATTATTTTACAACTTCTTTTGATTTTAATGAAGCAGATAGCGAAGATTCCAATATCCTGAAGTGGTGGTCACAGAAGACTCAAAATTTTCCCGTTCTTTCCGTTTTAGCTTCTCCAATGTCAATTGTTGCGGTGGAGTAGCCGTTCAGTGCCGCGACAACATATTAGATAAACGACGATCAACTATGTCTCCCGACTCATTAGAAGCTCAAGCATTACTAGACGATTGGACCAGAGCCGAGAAAAGAATCAAAGGAATACAACTTTCAGAAGACGAAGTTGAAGAATTTGATACCGAAGGAACGAATACAACGGGAATGGGAGGAAATGGAAGTGAGTGATTAAGAATGTAAAATTGTAAAAATGTAAAAGAACTACGTGGACTTTGATTCCCATACATCCTAAGGGGATACGTAGACAACTTATATAAGTGCAAGTCATTTTTTAAAATAAAATTTATATTTTAAATTTAATTTTTAATTTTTAATTTTTTTAATATCATAATTTTGAACCGTGGCGAACCGTGAACCGGCGATTCTGAACTATGAACCGTAACCGGCTTGGGCGGTTAAGGTTAAGGGTCGACCTTCCATGAACCGTCGAATCGGCGGTTCTGAACTGTCGGTTCGGAACCGTCGAATCGTCGATTTCGAATAGTGGTCGGGTCTATCTTAAATGTTTAAAGGGTTATTTATTTTCCCAAAAATAATGTAACTTGATCAAAACACGAAGTCAACGGTTGCTAGTAGAAGTTTTTCCCAGAAGACAACCCACATGCCTCAATCCTTCGGCGGATTGCGGCTCCTTTGATTTTGAATCCCGTCGCGCCTGTGCTTTTCTTCTCCACCTCCTCGCAGCCCACCAACTTGGATTCTGACGCCGCTTCCGGTCTTTAGCAACCGTCGTCGGCGTTGGCTTGTGCTAGAGCTTTAAAAAAAGTCCCGAGTTTTTAATTCCCAAAAAAAAGTTGATCTTGAGCCGTTCACTTGACCCCAGCGGCATTAAATACGACGCGGGGGCAGCATCAAGCGACGAGACAAGCAGCAATAGCAGCTCCAATTAGTGGAGATTCCCCTTCTCCCCAACTCCCCAGGGCTTGCTTTCCGTTTCATGTTGTGTCCTTTTCTTCTTTCCTTAGATTTTTCTCGAATGCTCTGGAAAGAGGATTGATTGAGGGAGTTATAAATCGACCTACAAAACTGGGATCAATGGAAGTAATGCTTGCTGCCTAGCTTTTGCAAGGCGGTTTCCTCTTCGTCCAAAACCAGTCTCTAGACCCTGGTGAGGATAGAACTCGTCGATATCTTTCGCCTTTTCTTATCTCGACGTCTCCTCCTCAAAGTCGGAAGCTTTCAGTTGCTGAATCATGGCGTCGCCTCTAGTGGCTCGGAAAGGTCGCGACTTGCAGCGTTACGAGGGCAATCTCCGACTTGTTGCTGGGTATATTGCTTTCCTTTCTCTTAAACCGAAGGTTTCTTGTTCTTGATAGGGAATTTCAACCTGGTAATGTTTAGAAATAATTGCAGAATGATAAGTCTTTCTTTATTTCTCTGTGAGATTAGGTATCAATATTCTATTAGATTTGTTGTCTGTAGTTCTGCCATGAGTGGACCTTGTCACTGCTTAGTGTTTGGTAGGTTGTCCATATGATGTAGCAATTTTTTGGAGCAGGATGTACAATTCCATCCCCCTTTGTAGTGTTGCCAAAAAGCTAAAATTAGCATGACTATGGCTAAACCAAATCGTTTTTTCTTCTTATCTGTTGTCATATGCTGTTTTTCAGATGCATTCCCTACAAGATAACTGAGGAACCCGACAATCAATCTAATGATGTGATTAACAAACTGCAAGTTCTCATGATCAGTTCACCTGGTCGACATGATTTTGTGTTCCCAAAGGTAAGCGCTGCCTGTTAACTTGAGGTCTAAAGTGTGGCTGGGCTAGTAATGGTGTTACTGAACCGATTGAAACGCCGGTGTAGGGTGGCTGGGAGAAAGATGAGACTGCATGTGAAGCGGCACGCCGAGAAGCTTTGGAGGAAGCAGGAGTTCGAGGAATACTGCATGTGAGTATTTGTGTTGATCAAATGAATATCAGCAAACAAAGTTCCAAACTTTTTTAGTATCTGAACTGGTGGGTTTGCGAGTTTTTTTTTACTGTGTTCTTGTGCATCGAGATATCCTTGAATTCTTCTTGCAATTCTTGTGTTTCACTTGATGCAGATATAAATCAAATGATTGTAGCTAGGCTAGCCAGTTAAACTAGATCGACTCGTAACATTGTGGTCGTTTTCGTGTTTTTCTCTAGTTTACGTCAGAAGGATTGTGATATAACTCAACTTTGCTCCTGCACACCTAATTTTCACGTGATATGTCTCTTGTTAGAATTTTAGGGTCATAATTGTAAATTATAAATGTTGTATGTCATCAATTAAATAAGTCAATATTATTGTGATCTTAAATTTGGAATTATGTAATTTGACTTAAGGGCTTAATTGTTATGAATAAAAATATTGTGGATACCATGTGCTAATTCTAATTTGTTGAGGGGCCAAATTAGAAAAAGACAACCTTTGGATTCTATAAATAGGAGGTTATGGTCCCAGTTTGCAGATGATGCTTTTGTTTTGTTTCCCATCGACAAAACTCTTCGGAAACCTAAGGAAGTCTGCAGATTGAAGATCATCTCCGGAGGACCGATTGCAACGATGGATTCCGGTACGCTTCCGCGACTTTGGTTAAATTATTATGCTTATTATTTCTTAAGAGTGGAATAGAGATTTAAGATTGCTCATCAAGATCTCCTGACTTAAGATTCATTTTCAACAATTGGTATCAGAGCGATCTATTTCTAATTCTTAAGAGATAATTATGGATTTTATTCTGTTTCAATTATCCATACTATTATTGTATTTTTCGATCGTTCATCGTTACTATGCTGAGATTATTGGCATGAATAGAAGCGCCACATCAGAGTGGCTGCCGAAATTATCACGAAGGCTCTAGCAATTTTCCAACAGTTTGGATGTTGGAATTGATGTAACGTTTATAAATTCCTTATGGATTCTGGACAATTTGCCTTCTGATTCGGCCGAAAGAAAAGCAGGCGGCGATAGAAATTTTCATCCGTCGTGAAAGTTGCAGAACAGTTACATCAAAACATTGCTTCAGTTTCGGAAACGTGGGCATGATTTCGTGACTTCGGTATGCGTGCGTGGTTAATTAAATGAGAAATTCTTGGTTAATAAAAAAAAAAAAAAAGCCCTTTGGAGACAATGAACAGAGGCGTGGGGGTTCAGTTTTCACGTTTTAGGAACTGCACACCACATCCACACCACGATTTTGGTATATGGCAGAAGTCTCTTTTAATTAAGTATTTACAGTTACTGTTTTTTTAACAGTCTGCCATATTTTAATTTTTTGATTTTTCAAATTATTAAATGTTAAGGTGGCAGATGGATTTTAATTAAGTATTTTGGATATAATAATTATCCTTATATTATCCCCTTTAACAATAATCCATTAAATTTAATTATTTGGATAAAATAATTTAATTAACTTATTTTATAATATGGATTTAAATATTAAATGGATTATATGGGTCAATTAATATCTATTATTTTAAATTAAGCTAAATTTAAATTATATGTCACCAAAATGACCTCTATTATTTGAATTTAATTTTATTTAAAATATTGAGATATTATTCAGGTATTAATTAAGATGTAAATGTATATATTTATGTGAGTATTAATCGGCCCAAAGGAAGATTTATACTTAACAAAATTATGCATTTATTTGTGATAATAAACACGTAACAATTATAAGGTGACAATTGTTATTTTCATGAATTTAATAAATCGATCCAAAGATAGATTTATTATTTGTCATGCATTATTGTTAGTGTTTGATTATTACAATAAGAGTACCACTTGCAAATAATATTACTGTCCAAAGACTTGATATTGTTGTTGCACTAGGTATCTTTTAGATGGGCTTTACCATTTTATTTTAATTTATTCATAATGAGCATGTTATTTATGTTATTATTCTTGTGTTCAATTTTCAGCAAGTGTTGCTACAATTTCTGCTAACTTAAATTCAGTTCCAATCCTCAATGGTACAAATTTTAAAGATTGGAAGGAGAACATTCTTATTGTTCTTGGCTGCATGGATCTAGATCTTGCGCTCAGGACAGAGCAACCTACTACTCCTACAGATTCTAGTTCTTCTGAACAGAGGACTAAATATGAGAAGTGGGAACACTCTAACCGCATGAGTCTTATGATCATCAAGCGCGGCATACCAGAGGCTTTTAGGGGTGCGGTGTCTAATAATATCACCAACGCTAAGGAATATCTTGATGAGATTGAGAAGCGCTTTGCCAAAAGCGATAAGGCGGAAACAAGCACACTTCTGAAAAGCTTGATTTCCATGAAGTATCAAGGCAAGGGAAATATTCGGGAATATATCATGGAATTTTCCCACCTTGCATCAAAGTTGAAGGCACTTAAACTTGAATTGTCGGATGACATGCTTGTGCATTTAGTGCTTATTTCTCTTCCAATCCAGTTCAGTCAGTTTCAAATCAATTATAACTGTCAAAAGGAGAAATGGACTCTTAACGAGCTCATTTCATATTGTGTTCAAGAGGAAGAGAGATTGAAGCAAAACAAGGTTGAAAGTGCCTACTTAGCAAACACCCCTAAAGATAAGGGCAAGAAAAGAAAGAATGAGGCTACTAAAGGTCCTTATGTGAAGAAACAAAAGCAAGACATTGATAAGAATGGTTGTTTCTTCTGTAACAAGCCTGATCATGTCAAGAAGGAATGTCCTAAGTATCATGCCTGGCGTGTGAAAAAGGGTACATTTTTAAATTTGGTTTGTTCAGAAGTAAATTTAGCTTCAGTGCCTAGAAACACTTGGTGGTTAGACTCCGGTGCTACTACTAACATCAGTGTTTCAATGCAGGGTTGCCTGAGCTACCGAAAGCCAAGTGATGCTGAAAGATGCATCTATGTGGGTGATGGCAAGTCGGTCGCAGTGGAAGCCATAGGGCATTTTAGATTGTTGTTAAGCACTGGTTGTTATTTAGACTTAATAGATACTTTTGTTGTACCATCTTTTAGACGGAATTTGGTTTCTGTTTCTCATTTGGACAAATTGGGTTATTGTTGTTCATTTGGAAACAATCAGTTCAGTTTATCTATTGATTCTACTATTGTTGGAACCGGTTCACTTATCATTTATGACAATCTCTATATGCTTGATATAAATGCTTCTTATATTGAAACCCTAAATGTGGAATCACGTGGTACTAAGCGTAAATTTAATATTGAAAATTCAGGTGCATTATGGCACAAACGTTTAGGACACATCTCTAGAAATAGAGTTGAACGACTTGTATCAGATGGAATTTTACATTCCATTGATTTTACGGACCTAGACATTTGTGTTGAATGCATTAAGGGCAAACAAACCAAAAGAAAGAAAGAAGGTGCATATCGAGCTACGGAAGTATTGGAATTGATACATACGGATGTTTGTGGACCATTTCCAACACCTTCTTGGAATGGTCAACAATATTTTGTATCATTCATTGATGATTATTCTAGATATGCATACATATTTCTTATTCATGAAAAGGCTCAAACACTGGATGTTTTCAAATCATTTAAGGTTGAAGTTGAAAACCAACTCAACAAAAGAATTAAGAAAGTCAGATCTGATCGTGGTGGTGAATACTACGGTAGATATGACGGTTCAGGTGAACAACGTCCAGGACCTTTTGCTCAATACCTAGAGGAGTGTGGAATCGTCCCACAGTACACCATGCCAGGCTCTCCAAGCATGAATGGTGTAGCTGAACGACGAAATCGAACTCTTAAGGATATGGTAAGGAGTATGGTTAGCCATTCAACTTTACCAACATCACTCTGGGGAGAAGCATTAAAGACAGCAGCTTACATTCTAAATCGAGTACCCACAAAAGCAGCTACTAAAACTCCTTTTGAGCTTTGGACAAAGCGAAAGCCAAGTTTAAAACATTTTCATGTTTGGGGATGTCCAGCTGAGGCTAGGCCATACATGCCACATGAAAAGAAATTAGACTCTAGAACAGTAAGTAGCTACTTTATTGGATATTCTGAGCGATCAAGGGGCTATAAGTTTTATAATCCCAAAACACGAACTATATTTGAGACGGGAACTGCAAAGTTCTTTGAGGATATTGAGTTTGGGGGGAAGAATAAGGTATCTGACATTGTCTTTGAGGAGGAATGTATTCCTACTACTCTTCAAGAGGAAATGGTTTATATTCCTATGATTGCTTCTGATAATGATCAGGATATTATTCCTGTTAGTGATCAAGATGCAATACAAGAACAACAAGACATTGTCAGTCAACTCCCAGAAGAACAAACTCAACAACCTCAAGAACCAATGCATGAAGAACAAGTGCCTTTACGTAGATCCACTAGAGAAAGGAGGAGTGCTATTTCAGATGATTACATAGTACTACTTCAAGAACATGAGGAAAATGATGGCATGGCGGAGGATGATCCAATCAACTTTCGTCAAGCCATGCAAGATTCAAATTCTCAAAATGGATTGAGGCAATGAATGAAGAGTATAAATCAATGCAAGACAATAATGTTTGGGAACTTGTCCTATTACCAGAAGGTGTGAAACCCATTGGTTGTAAATGGATTTTTTAAAACTAAACGGGATTCAAACCGGTAATGTGGAAAGATATAAGGCACGTCTTGTAGCTAAAGGTTATACTCAAAAATATGGAATTGACTATAAAGAGACTTTTTCTCCGGTTTCAACGAAAGACTCTTTTAGAACAATCATGGCACTTGTTGCACACTTTGATATGGAACTCCATCAGATGGATGTCAAGACAGCTTTTCTCAATGGAGACATTGAGGAAACAATCTATATGGTGCAACCAGAATACTTTGTATCAGGAGATCCAAAGAGTATGGTTTGCAAACTTAAGAAATCTATCTATGGGTTAAAGCAAGCGTCTCGTCAATGGTACCATAAATTTCATCAAATAATCATCTCATTTGGATTTGAGGTGAATGTGGTAGATGATTGTGTGTATCATAAGTTCAGTGGGAGCAAACATATTTTCCTGATTTTATATGTTGATGACATTTTGCTTGCCACAAATGATATAGGTATGTTAAGCGATACCAAGAGATTTCTATCTAGATATTTTGAAATGAAAGATCTTGGTAAAGCATCTTTTGTATTAGGAATCCAAATACACCGAGATCGTTCTCAAGGTATTCTTGGATTATCACAAAAGAACTATATCGATAAAGTACTTAAAAGATTTGGCATGCAAGATTGTAAACCAGGAAATACCCCAGTCGCTAAAGGAGATAAGTTTAGTCTTAAACAGTGCCCTAAAGGAAGCCTCGAGACTCAAGAAATGCAAAAGATTCCCTTTTGCTTCGGCAGTAGAAGTCTTATGTATGCTCAAGTTTGTACGCGTCCGGATATTGCGTACATTGTTGGAATGTTGGGCAGATATTTAAGCAACCCAGGAATGGATCATTGGAAAGCAGCAAAGAGGGTAATGAGATATTTAAAGAGAACTAGTGATTACATGCTCACATATAAGAGATCAGATAGTCTTGAGATCGTGGGATATTCTGACTCTGATTTTGCTGGATGCCAAGATAGCATGAGATCCACTTCAGGCTATGTTTTTCTGTTGGCTGGCGGAGCAATCTCTTGGAGAAGTGCCAAACAGGCATTGACAGCTTCTTCCACCATGGCAGCAGAGTTTATAGCATGTTATGAGGCATCTAATCATGGAATATGGCTGAAAAATTTGTCTCTGGGATGCGCATTTTGGGAAGGGTTAAAAAACCACTGAAGTTATTTTGTGACAATAAATCAGCTGTATTGTATTCCAACAACAATAGGAGCTCGACAAAATCGAAGCACATCGATATCAAGTTCCTTGTTGTGAAAGAAAGAGTACAAAGTGGACAGATTTTGATAGAACACATAGGTTCAAACTCCATGATAGCAGATCCTTTGACGAAAGGGTCTACCACCCAATGTCTTTTATGAGCATACCACTCATATGGGTGTTATTCAGTTTGGTAAAATTTAAATTCAGTGGGAGTTTGTACTATATCTGTTTTCTATATATGTTTGGTTATGTCTCTGAAACTTATGTATTTAGAGATTTTCTGATCAGATATAAAGCTTAATGTTTACTTCATTCCACTTTGTATAACTAAAGTTAAAGTTTTGATCTCACTTTGGTTAAGGAGGACCAGTTGAAAATTGACATGAAGAGATCACCTTGCATGTAATTTTCATGCCACAAATTCATAATGATCTATGTCATTTGATTGTATTGATATATGTGACCATTGATGGTTTAGTTGTGAAAGATACAACGAAGACTGCATTGATCCTATGTCTATATAATTAATGGACGAGATTGTTAAGGAAGCCCTATGGTTATGATGACAAAAGTTTTGAGCTCACTAAGGTTAACACATTTATAAGTTTACGCATATGACCCAGTGGGAGATTGTTAGAATTTTAGGGTCATAATTGTAAATTATAAATGTTGTATGTCATCAATTAAATAAGTCAAATATTGTGATCTAAATTTTGGAATTATGTAAT